>JAOSBN010141810.1:14119-25967 GCA_027563595.1 Erythroxylum suave | reverse complement strand
GCAACATTCAATTTAAAAACATTAGTAAATAACTAATATAAGCAAATTTATGTTAAAAAACAAATAAAGTTTAGGCTGAACTTTTTGCTGATCAGGAATCATTATCCATCCACCTTCATCTTATAAATTAAGGTCTTTCTTTGATAACTTTAAGAAAGTGATTTTTTTTAATTGTCAAAGTCTTTTTTGTTTCACTATGAACCAAAACCCATTCCATAGAGAATATCTAATTAATGTCATCTCTTCGTAATGATGTTAATATCTGACCATTAACAATACCTTTAAGAAAGCAAACATCTAATCTTATCAACATTCTATTACTACCTAAAAATCCCTTCCTGAAATATTCAAAACATATTTTTACCGACATTTTTATTATGAAAAGTAGGATTGCACGTGTGCTTTTGCTCAAAAACTCTTCCTTACATACGTATATGTTAGTAGTTAGTTTACAATACCAATGATTTCTACATAATTATGATACTAACTAGAAAATTAAAAATAATTACCTAAAACTATTTAAATCTCTTGTAAAGATGGCCTAACTATCATATTTGTAGAACTTACTCACATATTTGACTCCTAATAAACCATTTGGTGTTTCTACTGAAAACAATCTTCATTCTTTTATGAACAATAAGCTTCCGAAGTACTTCCTTGAAATTGTTAGAATCGTCAAATAGTATATTAAGCTCAATCTCATTCTTTTTCATATTAGGGTTGAATTTAGAAATTTTTTATTTATGTCTTAGTCCCTTATCAACATTTGAACCATCATTTTCTTTAAAAATGTAGGTGTCATTTAACTTAAAAGGATTTATCATATTTTTATCTTATACACCTTTCCCATTGTTATTATCTCCATATTATGTTACTTTTTTTTTTTGGTTTCCCCTTTTCTGATATATATTACAAACATTACCGTCTATTCTTTTACTTTAGTTTTCCCCTTTTCGAAAAACAACAAAATACTTAAAGATTACCAGCTCTTCATCATCCAAACCTAAGTTAAACTCTTTTCTAATCTATACATCAATAGATACATTCTCTCTTTACATAGTTAGATCAATTGTATTGTTTCTTACAACCACAATTTCTTATTCAACTACATCTTCATTGACAAACTATACGATAATAGAATAAGTGGCATTTATAGGGACATCATCTATAATTTTAGTAATAAGCTCAGCATTAACAACATGATCAAACCATTTAACTCCAACTTCAAACTTCTACGCCCACATTTTGGAATTCAGCTGACATTTTATATATAGGTGTAAAATAACTAAGTTCAAAAAGCTAGAAAAGTTAATAGTGCACCACACTAATGAATCAACAATAAGAGTAAAAAAAGCTTTAAACAATCAAATTGTTCCACACTGCAGAGAACCCAAATTAATTCAAGTTGCAAACTTAGTTGGAAAGAGGAACATTACACTGCTGATTATCAATGACACTTTTCTTTGTTGAGCACTGGAAAGAGGAAGACGAAGAGGAAATTCACACTCTTGCACAATGGAAATAAGTAGGGCATGGAAATGGGTATTATACATAATGAACCTTACCAACTAAAACCGAAGACAAGGAAGAGAAGCCCCAACCTAAGTGACTAATTTTCGTGCAATGGAAACCGTCAGAATGTCGGAAGGAGGGAGGAGAAACTCGACGGCAGCACAGCGTAGGTGTTGGGGGGTTGAGAGGCAGGAAGGAGAAGGAGACTGTCAAAGACATTTTAATAAACACACAACAACCTCGTGTTGTTCGTGCGGAAAAACGTTTTAACAAGGCTTTCTACGACGTTTTCTTCAATAAAACGTTGTAGATTCTATTTCGCGACGTTCTATTCCAAAAATGTCGCAAAAACTATCAAAAATCCGCGACGTTTTATGATTGTTCAAAATTTTTGTGACATTTTCAAAACATTACAAAAAGTTTGAATAATCCACGACATTTTACATATAAAATGTCATGAATTGTGTTCATTTTTTGTAGTGTATTGACAAGACAAATGAAGCAATAACCATGTGAAAGAGATGTAGTTAATCCATCAACATCTATTCGAGTATTCTTACTGTCTTGGTACATGATTGTGTTGAAAAATTCAAAGCTGTTTAATTCACGTGGGATATGAAGATCAAAGTTTTTAGGTTTTTAGGAAAACATGATTAGTAAATACTTGAATCTTGAGATATAGCTAGGCTGCCCATTTCCCATTGTCATCCCTAGCTACTTTGCTTCCCGTGAGATTTTCCTTTTGCTTTGTTTCAACTCAATTTCATTCATCATGCGATCTCTTTACTTAATTAGATCTTACAAATTTGTTTGAGTTACATTTTGCTTGTGTTATTTCAAAGGGAGGGTTTGCTCATTCTCTTATTTGGAAAGCGGTGGAACTAATGGCTAGCCTAGCTAACACTTTATGTTAATCAAACTACAAAGTGAAAGTCGATTTCTTTAAGTTGAATAGACACAATGGAACTCTTCCTCTCTAACATAGGATGGGGTCATCCTTCCGGTAATTAGAATTTGCCTTTATGTCAGAAAGGTGTCTAGTTCAAAAGGTGTAAAAGAATAGATATTCTCTTATTCCTGTCTTGACCAGAACTATTGCTACTCCTCGTAGTCATAGGAAGAACTCATAGTCTTAAAATTGTTTGCCCGAATCTACTTTTCTCTTAGTTTCTTTCTATCTATGGGACTCTGAAAGGACTTATCTCAGAGTTCCCCTTTCGAAAGTGGAGCCCTCCCAGCCCCAAGATAGCCCTCTAATCGATATCTAGCTCAACCAAAGGGTTCCTATAAAGTCAAGTCATTTAACTGTTAAAAACCTTTTATATTTTAAAAGTTAAAAGTGTAGAAAATAGTGGAATTTTTTCAAATCATTTTATTAAAAATTTCGATAGCATAATGACTACATTTTGATGTTACCAAAATTTTCAAAAACCTTGTAAAATTTCAAAACACGTAAATATTCACACCAGTTTCTCAACTACAAATTTTGAACTTCAAATTCACTCGTAAGTAATCCCAAACAAATAATTCTCAGTAATCACTGTAATAAACTTTAAAAAGTTAAAATATATTCATGCATTTCATTTAAAAGCCGTTATAAACATTCATTCTTTGCACAAATGTACATATCAAAATGACACAAGCACAACAACACCTAACAATATAACTAAGCCTGTGGTGGAGTCTCAATTATTACAGCACCTGTACGCATACCTGGGGTGGTTTGTTTAAAAACATAAAAATAAGGGTGAGTTAAATGAGCTTAGTAAGTGTAATTAGTTTACCAAATAAATTGAAATTTTCATAACAACATAACTGCAATATTTCCATACAATCATAAAACTCATGGTAAAGCATTTGTCATAACAATTTATTCGTGCATCATCAAATATAATAATAACATAACATTTTGTAAAACACAATTTCAATTATTATGAAATATTGTTCTAAAATGCTTTTTAACATTAAACTCATAATATATAAGTTTCCGCTTTCCCTTTTTTAAAATAATAAATAGTGGTGGCAATAAGTTTTTTAAAAGTTTTGTACTGAAAATAAGCCAACCACTAGAATTGGTACCATATGGTACCTTTCAAATCATTTTTTAAAATAAATAGTGTCGGTATTATTATTACATGACTTTTCTTACCCAACATAGCTCAACACTAGTTTCTTTACCATACGATACATTAAGCCTAAAGTGACGGCATTGGTTCTACATTGCATACTTGCAAACCATTATTTACGGAGCTAGTTCTGCATCGCTTACCTGTAATAGGTTAACCGCTATAAACCAATAGTTACAAAGTTGGTTCTGCATCGGTTACCCATAATAAGTCGTGGTGCTAGTTCTACATCACTTACTAGTAACTAGTTAACCACTATTTATAGAGTTGGTTCTACATCGCTTAACCGTAATAGGTTAACCGCTACAAATATATTGGTATAATAATATGTACAAAGCCTAACAATGTACCATAAGCAAAAGCAACTCTTACATTTATGACTCATCTTATTTTCTACGTCAAGTATGCGAGGATTTACAATCATTCAATTTAATGCATAATCTTAATGTAACTTCCACTCAAACAAAATTTAAATTTTAAGATAAAATTCATATATTGCTAAAGCATAATCTTATGCTAGCAATATTCACTTGTAAAATATCATTCGTATAAAACTCAACATAAATATTCAATGGAAACCATTTGCATAAAATCAATTTACACATATGATGACAAATAAGCAGTAAAAGAGATTTTAAAGAAAGATGAAGATCAAGATGGAAAACTCTCTAGGATTCTCTGAACTCGGGCGATGGCGGTCACCTGCGGCAAAGTCAAGTTTTGGGATCAGAACCCAACTGAGACACGGCATGATGCGGCAGCGATTGCAGATCTTTCATCTATCGATGTGTCGGTTACAAATCGATCTCCTATCGTGGATGGCGGTGGGACTAAGTCGTATCGAGATTGTGTTGGAGGATCGAAGACTCTACCTCGGATGAATGTCAAGCAGGATGATGTGTTGATGACTCGTGCGGAGAAAGGAGTCAAATTCATGATATCATTGAGCCTGATTAGTTGTCTTATTGAACCTCGGCGGTATTCTGTGGTAGTCAAGGTACTGGGGAAGAAAGTTTCTTTTGGATTGATGTGTTCCTGGTTCAAATCATTGTGGCAATTTTCGGTCAATCTGAAGATTATTGATTTAGACAATGATTTCTTCTTATTGAAGCTGGGTGATGAGGATGACGTTAGCAAGGTTTTACTTGGGGGTCCATATGTTGTGTTAGGGCATTACTTGGTTGTCCAACCTTGAAGCCCTAATTTCAATCCAATGAAGGCGAATGCTCCTACTGTTATTGCATGAGTTCATTTTCCAGATCTTCTAGTGCATCTTTATCAAGAGGATCTCCTTATGTCTTTTGGGAATGTGGGTTGGGAAGGTAGTTCGGGTTAATAATCCTATTGTTGATATTCATAGGGGAAAGTTTGCACGAGTGACTATGGAGATTAACCTGATGCAGCCTCTTGTTCCCGGCTTTGAGGTTAACGACACTTGGCAGGGGGTTTTATACGAGAAACTTCTACAAATATGTTTCGGGTGTGGTCGGATAGGTCATATCAAAGCTGCTTGCCCTAGTGCACCGTTTGTCCCGCCAAACCCTACTGTTGAGCCTTCTAGCTCCATGCAGCTAGTCCCGGACTCGGAGCTTACATGTGGCCTATGGATGCAAGTGACTAGGCGTCATCCACGTCCGAAATCGAAGGATCCCACTCCTAGTCGAGGTCGATCACGTGGAAGAGGGCATAGAGCACTCCGGTCGAGGGTTCCAAGTTTGCGATTCTTACTAAACATAAGGCCCTGGTTGTTGACCCGTAGCCTCCAGTTGTTGAGTTGTCTAAAATTGTGACGTTTGCGGAGGATGATAGTTCTCGTTTGGGTATGAAGGCTATTCCGCCATCTGGAACACCATCCGATGCAAGAAATATTCCTGTGGCTCCGAGTACTGTATCGATGCCAGGGTTGATGGGTGCCAATACTACTGCTTCCTCTTTAGGAATGGTCTCAGGTGCTGGGAGTTTATCTACAGCCCCAAGTAATGTTTTTATGTCAGGACAAGTTCTTTCAGTTCAAGATGAGGTACCGAGTTCAACTATTCGTGAACCGTTGGCTGATCCTGTTGCGACTCGAGTTCTTCAGTCGACAGTAATACCCAGTGAGAGTATGGCTCCAGATGTTGATGGTGTGATTATTTCGAGCTCCATTAAGAGTGCAGTGGCAGCTCGTCCTATGACAGGTGCGACGGCAGCAGTAGTTAATGTCCATACAATTGTGAAATCGAATGCTGTTGGCAATCTGGATACTTCGGTGCAACAGGGAAGGCCTACTCACTTTAGCAAGAGGAAAATAATCTAGGAGAAATACCCGAGTAATGTGAGGAAGCCTGCAAAGGGTGGCAGAGATGGTGAGGATGGGGGACCTGCGGGTTCTCGATAGTCTTTTTCCTTTTGGATTTTATGTCTATCATTTTATGGAATTTTTGTGGGGTTGCAAGCTCCAGGTTTCGGGTTGCTTTTAGGAAGCTTACTTGGTTGCATAAACCTGATTTGTTTGTGGTTCTGGAACCACGTATTAGCAAGGATCATGCTTCAAAGGTTGTGTGTCAACTAGGTTGGTAGCATTCGATTCGTGAGGAGGCTTTCAGAGACAAGTCGTTGGCCCTTGGTTGGTTATTGGAGACTTGAGTTGTTTTGCAGCATCAGACGAAAGATTGGGTGGCTCCAGATTGTGGAATCAAAGGAGTGATGAGCTGCCTTGTTTCATCACGGACTACGAATTATCGGATCTTGGGTACATTGGTTCGAGGTTTACGTGGTTTCAGGGGAATTTTCATATTCATTTAGATAGGGCTTTGGTAAGTGATGCCTGGATACAACTATTTTCTGGCTCAGTTGTCCATCATCTTTCGTAATTTAAATCGGATCATCATCTGATTTTATTACACATTTTTGCAACGGTTTCGGGTGCTGTGAGACCTGTTCGATTCCAGGCAGCTTGGCTAACACATCCTAGTTTTATTCCTTTGGTGCAAAAGAAGTGGAGGGATGGAGTTTTATGAGAATCTGCTTATAAGGATTTTGTTAAAGAGGACTGAGTTTGGAACAAGAACGTCTTTGGGGACATTATCAAACAAAAGGAGATACTCCGGGGTAGGCTGTCAGAGCTTGAACAACGTTTAGATAATGGATGGACACTTGATCTGGATGAAATGCATAATGAGGTACAAAGGGACTATGAGCTAGTTTTGGCTCAGGAGGAATTACTATGGAAATAGAAATTAGGTGTTAATTGGACTTACTTTAGGGACAGGAACACACACTATTTTCATATGGCGGCATTATCAAGACATCGTGGTAATATCATCCCGAAACTGAAGGATGAGGCTGGGGTTTGGCAAGATGATAGTTCGGTTTTGAGGAATATGGTCGTTGGATTCTTTTGGGCTTTATATTCAGAGGAGATAGGTGTTTGACCCTCTTTGCATACTCGGTGTTCTTTCCCTCAAGTCGATTGCGATGGATTGATGTTGGCTTTGAAAATAGTATTTATGGAGCAGAACCATGCGGTTGTTAAGGCAATGGGTCGGTTTAAGGCCCCTGGATCGGATGGATTGCAACTGGTCTTTTATCAGAGTCAATGGGACCGTGTAGGTCAATCAGTGCGTTGTGTGGTGCAGGATTTTTTTGCAACTGGACATTCCCCAGCTGGACTGAATGATACTTTCATTGTGTTAATTCCGAAAGTCCCCTCTCCTTCGGGATTCCACCGATTTAAACCAATAAGTTTGTGTAATGTTCTTTATAAGATCATGACCAAGCTTATCATTCTCAAGATACAGCCAGTGGTAAAGCAACTAGTTTCAAGTTGTCATTCAAGCTTTGTTGTAGGTCGGCAGGTAACGAATAAAAAGGTTATTGTTTAGGACGTTATTCATTCCATGCGTCAGAGGTCTGGTAGGAAAGGATGGATGGTGATTAAGTTGGACCTCGAGAAGGCTTATGATAGACTATCTTGGGGTTTTATTCAGGAGACTTTGCAGCTAGCAAGGTTTGAGGAGGAATTGATTGAGTGTATTCACAGTGTGTTACTACCTCCAGAATGCGAATCCTTTTTAGTGGTGCCATCATAGATGAGTTTCAACCTACTCAAGGAGTTTGCCAGGGTGATTCTCTTTCCCCATATCTGTTTGTGTTATGCATGGAACGGCTTATTCATGTTATTGGTGATACGGTTATGGATAAGAGATGGAGGCCTGTTCGCATGGGTAGATATGGGGTGCCACTATCTCATTTGTTCTTTGTAGATGATCTGTTCCTGTTTGTAGAAGTCGCTGTTCAACAGACAGATGTCATTCTGGATTTCTTGAACAGGTTTTATGATAGCTCGGGCTAACGAGTAAGTTCCTCTAAATCTACTATTATCTTTTCGAAGAATACATCACAATAGTTGCAGCTATCTATTTGCACCCGGTTGGGTTTTAGCCAGTCTTTGTCGGTCGGTCGGTCGGTATCTAAGTGTGCACATCATACAGGGCAAAGGGAAAAGAGAATTTTATATGCCCATTGTTGATAAGGTGAGAGACAGGTTATCTAGCTGGAAAGCCAAGAAGATGTCCTTGGTAGGCCGGACTATACTTGCCAAGTCCGTCTTAGCTGCTATTCCATCTTATGTTATGTAGACTAGTCTACTACCTAGCTCAATCCTGAATACTGTGGATGGGTTGATTTGACAGTTTCTCTGGGGAGCCACGAATGACCGTCGTGGGAATCATCTAGTGGGATGGTCTGTGGTTTGTCATGAAAAGGATTGTGGGGGCCTTGGTTTTCACTCTGCTTCGATTCGTAATAATGCTTTAGTACTTGTGCTTTGTTGGAGGTTTATGACCGAACTTTATTCTCTTTGGGCCCGTACACTGGCTGGGAAGTATGGGTGGGCTGGTGTGCTATATGAAGGTCCCAAAGCGTGGCCTTCGTGTTCAGTCACTTAAAGTGCGATATGTAAGATGTGGCCGGTGTTTGTTCGAGGCTGTAGATGGATGGTCGGTAGTGGCTCCTGTGTCTCCTTTTGGTACGATAGCTGGGTTGATGATATCAGACCTTTGTGCATATGGGCTACAGTTGTACCTGTGGCAGATGCAGCTTTGAACGTTAGTGATTATGTTGATGCTATTGGCGCATGGTGTTTGACTTGTTTTCAAGACTTTCTTCCTCGGGATATTGTTGACAAGATATTTTGCTATGCATTGGTTCCGAGGTTCGATGACTATATGAGCTGGCAGTTTAGTCCGTCAGAGGATTTTATTGTTAAGTCGGCGTATCAATTATTAGAGGAGGATGCGGGATACAATCGATTATGGCGAGTGATATGGGCATGGTCTGGCCCTGAGCGGGTTCGTAGCTTTATATGGTTGCCAAGAAAGCTTTGAGGCTTTTGAGTTGCTTGTTGGCGCGCCACCACCACCTACTACTTGGGAGGTTGTACGTGATTGTTGGAGGATACGTGATGGTTTCCAGGCCTTGAAGGTCCAGCATACATTCAGAGATGCCAACCGATTTGCTGATTATTTGGCCAAGTATGGCTTAAGTCATATTGGTTCTATTTCGTATACTATTCCACCTGTTCGGATGCTGTAGTTTTTGGACTTTGATCGATGTTTGTTTCATACATTTTTACATTATTGAGTTAATGCATTTTCTTTTATAAAAAAAAAAGATAAAGAACACAGAATTTAACGAGGTTCAAAAACCGTATGTGTCCTACGTCCCTGAGAATGAAGTGGCTTTTCATTTGTGCAAATAAGGTACATTAGGTTTTGTATAAAACCTTAAATTACTATATAATTACAACAGGACATGATTTATAACCCACATCACCACGTTGCCACGTCACCTATACGAACGTTCGTATAATGTCCTATGGATGGCTCCTACAACCGTCAATTATGTATCGCTTCAGTACTTGCTCTTGAGCCATATACACAACAATCTCCACCTTTACAAATATATGCCTCCTATAAAAATGAATACACCTTTGAGTCTTCTCTCACACCAGATAGGTTGGGCTCTCCAATCATGCTTAGCATCTAGAAGCATTGACCAAGTTTAAGCAATGCTTGAACTTACCAATTGTAACCAGTTTTGTCAATATGTCAGCAGCATTCTCTGAAGTATGAGTCTTCTACAGCAATATGTGACCAGATACTATCAACTCCATGATCTTATTAAACCTTACATCTATATGCTTTGTTTGTGCTTGATAAACCTGGTTCTTGGCTAAATGGATGGCACTATGACTATCACAGTATACCTAAACTCTACCTTATTCAGTACCCAGTTCCTTCACCAAACCAGTGAGCCATAAGGCTTCTTTAACTACCTTAGCTAATGTCATATACTCTGCCTCGGTTGTTGATAAAACTACAATAGTCTATACTATAGACTTCCAATAAGTATGCCCTCCTACAAGAGTAAACACATACTTTATAGTAGACCTTCTATTATCCAAATTACTTGCGTAGTCTGAATCTACATATCCCACAACTGACAGATCACCACACTCACTTCCAAACACAATGTCATAATCAATGGTACCTCTCACTTGAATGCTTCCTAATTCTGTTTGCCAGGCTTCACCATGAACTTGCTAACTTGACTCACAGCTTGTGCCAAATCTGGTCGTGTGCAAACCATCACATACATCAAGCATCTTACAACAATTACATAGGGAACTCTCAAAATGTCATCCACCTCGTCATTTGTTTTAAGGCACTGCTATTGAGACAATCTAAAGGGATTCGCTAATGGAGCACTCAAAAGTTTGATATTATTCATCCCGAATCTATCCAACACCTTCTCAACATAACTACATTGAGACAACCACAGCTTTCTAAAGACTTTATCCCTACAGATCTCTATTCTAAGAATCTTCTTAGCTAGACCTAAGTCTTTCATGTTAAGCTGTTACTCCAACAAAGCCTTCAAGTCCATTATATTATAAATATCCTTTATAGCAATTAACTTATCATCCAAATACAGTAGCAATAAGATAAATGAATTACTACCAAGGCTCTTGATGAACACACAACAATCATCCTTACATCACCTTTATCCAACCTTGATCATGTACGAATCAAATCGCTTATACCATTATTATGGAGACTGTTTCAACCCATATAGTGATTTCTTCAATTTAAAAACCAAGTGTTCCTATCCAGGTTGACAAAAACCATCTGGTTGCACCATATGGATTTCTTCCTCTAGATTACTGTGAAGAAACATTGTCTTCACATCCATTTGTTGTAAGTACATATCCCAATTGCATACTAGTGTCAATACTACCTTAATAGATGTGTGTCTAACCACTAGAGAAAATATCTTGTTATAGTCTATCCCTTCTAACTGTGAGCACCCTTTCCTACGAACCGAGCCTTGAATCTCTGTCCCTCTTTTTTTGATACTGCGATCTCTCTTAAAATGGCCTATCTACTTGCATGAGTAACACCGTAATCCTTTCTTTCCTCTAGTCTTAGCCTTAAATGTTGTTTTCCCTACCCTTCTTTGTTCTCCTTCCTCCTGCGATCCTAATTACCCTTCAAATACAATCCTTCTCTTTGATAACTCTCACCACTATTCTGTTTTCATTGATTGTGAGCCAACAACGCAGTAATGATCTACTCGACACAAATTGTTTCCTTCTCATATATAAGTGTAGTCACTATATGTTCATATGAGGGAGGCAACAATCATAGCATTATCATGACTTATTCTTCAACTTCAATCTTTATCACTAGCCTCAACAGATCCGAAACCACTTGATTAAAGATGTTGATATGCTGCACAAGATCTGCTCCTTCTTACATCTTTAGCCTATACAGCTTTTACTTCAGATACAACTTGTTAGTGAGTGATTTCGCCATGTAAGGAGATTTCAGTTTCTGCCAAACCTCTACCGGAGATCATACCTTTATCACTTGGTACATAACCTCATATGTCAAACACAAATGAATAGTACTTATTACTCTTGCCTATAGTTCTTCCCAGTTCAAATCGTCTATGGAATCTGATTGTACCATGTAGATTTCTTACTCCTTATTACCGTGAAAAAAATGTTGTGTTCATATCCATTTAATCTAAGTGCATATCCCAATTGGTTACCAGTGTCAATACAGCCCTGGTAGATATGTGCCTTGGAGAAAATATCTTGTCATAATCTATCCCTTTCAATTGTAAACACCCCTTTGCTACTAATCACGCCTTAACTCGGGGGGCGG
>JAOSBN010141810.1:0-14109 GCA_027563595.1 Erythroxylum suave | reverse complement strand
CGTTAAAACGGCCCCCCCCCCCCCTCTCCTTTTTTGATACTGTAGGCTTCTTCTTATACACCCACTTACACCCTATAGCTCTGTTCCCTTCAAGAAGTTCAACCAACTATCAAGTTTGGTTCTTATGGAGTGACTCCATCTCCTCTACCATTGCAACCATCCAACTACTTTTCTCTTGATTGCTTACGGCCTCCTGAAAAGAAACTGGGTCTCTACTACTAATGATGAATGCATATGAAACCAAATCTTCAAATCCATACCTCATAGGGGGTTTGATGGTGGGTTTGGGTCGATTACTGGCTACAGTCTGCTGTTGTCCTATAGGTGTACTTGAACCATTAGCCTTCTTACTAAAACTCTCTACCATATCACCATCTAATATGTTCCTTTCTATATCACCATCTGATATGTTCCTTTCTAACTCTAACTTCATTAGTCTTGAACTAGTGCTGCTTTCTCCTACTTCTGGACCAACTTCTTCATGAGTCTTTTTTACCATAGACTTCTCATCAAACTGCTAATCACCGTCTTTCTGGCCTTTGGATCCCAGAACTTATACCCTTTTATTCCTTTCACAAGACCCAAGAAAATACACTTTCTTGCCTTTAGGTCAAGTGTCGATCTCTTATCACTGGGAACATGCACATATGCAGGACAATGTATATAACCTAATATAACTTCTGTCTTGTGCTTACCAGTCTTAAAACTCACTTTAGATTGCTTTCCAAGCACGCAAAACTTGCAGCTATTGACTCCCTGCAATAAACCCTAGTTATGCAATTTTGTCATCCCACACTTCCTAAGATGAACTAATCTCATGTGTCATAAATTAGTATTGTCCTTTGAGTCCACAACGTTAACTCCACCTACAACTATGTTTCCTATCAGCTTGTAGATGTTTCTAGTAGTCTTTATCCACTTTATCACAATCAATGCACCCTTAATAACCTTGTTGCTTCCGCCAATCCCAGACTTATACTGCAAACCATTTGCATGCAATTTCCCCAAGGAAATCAAGTTCTTTATCAATTCTGGCACATGTCTAACATCACACAATGTCCTCACAACTCCATCATACATATTGCTTTTGATCTGTCTAACTCCAACAACTGCCTACACCTTGTCATCTCCTAAGAGAACAAAACCAAAATTTCTCGACCTATATGATTGAACCAAAATTTCCTGACCTATATGATTAAAACCAATCTCTATTGGGAATTATGTGATATGAACATCTCGTATCCAGAATCCGTTGATTCATGAACTGAATTGATGATACTGAGAGCATGTCTCCATTGTTGTATTCTGAGTCATCCCTCTGTACTACATTAGCAAAATTTTTGGCATCTTTGTCTTTTCCTTTTTTCTCGTCATTCTGCTACTCCTTGTTTAGACAGTCTCTCTTAAAATAGCCTATCTACTTGCATGAGTGACATCACAAGCCTTTCTTTCCTCTAGACTTAGACCTTAAATGTTGTTTCCTCGACCCATCTTTGTTCTGCTTCCTCTTGCGATCCTGATTACCCTTCACATACAATCCTTCACTTTGAGAACTTTTACCACTATTCTTTCTTCATTGATTGTGAGCCAACAACGTAGTAGTGATCTACTCGACGTAAATTGTTTCCTTCTCGTATGTGAATGTAGTCACCATATGTTCATATGAGGGAGGCAATGAACATAACGGTATCATGCTTAGTCTTCATCTTCAATCTTTACCTTTAGCCTCAACATATCTGAAATTACTTGATTAAAGATGTTGATATACTTTACAAGGTCTTCTTCTTCTTGCATCTTTAGCCTGTACAACTTCTGCTTTAAATATAGCTAGTTAGTGAGCGATTTTTCCATGTAACAAAATTCTAGTTTCTACCAAACCTCTATCAAACATGATACATTCATCACATGATACATAACCTTAGCTACCAAACACAAAAAAATACTACCTACCGCTCTCGTCTGTGGTTCTTCTGAGTACAAATCGTTTATGGACCCTAGTTTTCTATCACGTAAAGCCTTTAAAATCCCTTGTTGTGCTAACAAATCCTTCACCTGTCGTTGCCATTACCCAAAATTTCCAGTTCCATCAAACTTCGTCATGTTGACATGATTTAAAACCCACGTACCCACGTTGCCACATTGCCATGTCATCTGTACAGACATTTGTACAATGTCATATGGATGACTCCTAAAATCGTATATCATATACCGCTCCAGCACTTACCCCATTACCAATATATGAGCCACATACACAACAATCTCCACCTTTGCGAATATGTGCCTCCTTTGAAAATGAATACACCTCTGAGTCTTCTCTCACACCAAATAGGTTAGAAACTTCAATCATGCTTAGCATCTAGAAATGTTGATCAAGCTCAAGCAATGCTTGAATTTATCAACTATAATTGGTTTTTCCAACATGTCAACAATAGTTTTTGAAGTATGAACCTTCTGTAGCAATATCTGACTAGATATGAACCTTCTACAGTAATAGCTAACTAGATACTATCAACTCCCTGATCTTATGAAACTTTACATTTACATGCTTTGTCTGTGCATGATAAACCTGGTTCTTGGCTAAATGGATGGCACTCTGACTATAACAGTATACCTAAACTCCACCTTGTTTAGTACTAGCTCCTTCACCAAACTAGTGAGTCGTAGGGCTTTTTTAGTTCCCTCAGCTAATATTATAGACTCTGCCTCAGTTGTTGATAAAGCCACGTTTTAAACTGCACTGTAGACTTTCAACAAATAAGCCCTCCTGTAAGAGTAAATACAAACCCTGTAATAGACCTTGTATTATCCGAATCCCCTACATAATCCGAATCTATATATCCCACAATTGACAGATCAACACACTTACCTCGAAACACAATGCCAAAATCAACAGTACCTCTTAGATACCTGAAAATCCACTTGACTACTTCCTAATGCTGTCTGATAGGCCTCGCTATGAACTTGCTAACCTGACTTATAGCTGTACCAAATCTGGTCATGTGTAAACAATCACATACATCAAGCATCCTACGACACTTGCCTAGGGAACTCTCGACATTTCATCCACCTTGTTATCTATTTTAGGGCACTGCCCTTGTGACAATTTGAATTGATTTTCCAATGGAGTACTCACAGGCTTACAACTGTTCATCCCGAATTTGTTTAGCACCTTCCTAACACAACTACATTGAGATAACCACAGTTTTCTAGAGCCTCTATCCTTGAAATCTCCATTCCAATAATCTTCTTAGCTGAACCTAAGTCTTTCATATCAAACTCTTTCCCTAACATAGCCTTCAAGTCCATCACATAATGAATATCCTTCGCAATAATTAACATATCATCCATATACGGTAGCAGAAAAATAAACAAATTACTACCAAGGATTTTTTCATACTCAAAGTAATCATACTCATATCGCCTGTATCTAAGCTTGATCATGTACGAATCCAATCGCTTATACCATTGTCATGGAGACTATTTCAACCGATATAGCAATTTCTTCAATCTACAAACTAAGTGGTCCTGTCTAGGTTGACTGAAAACATCTGGTTGTACCATGCATATTTCTTCCTCCAGACTACTGTGAAGAAATATTTGCTTCACATCTATCTGTTCTAAATGCATATCCCAATTGGCTACCAGTGCCAATATTGCCCTGATAGATGTGTGCCTAACCAGTGGAGAAAATATCTTGTCATAATCTATCCCTTTCAACTGCGAGTCCCCTTTTACAACCAATCAAACCTTCAATCTCTCCCCCTTATTTTCTAATATTACGTGCTTCTTCTTGTACACCTACTTACACCCTATAGCTCTTTTCCCTTAAAGAAGCTCAACCAACTTTCAAGTTTGGTTCTTGTGGAGTGACTCCATCTCCTCCACCATAACACCCATCCAACCACTTTTCTCTTGACTGCTTATAACCTCTTGAAAAGAAACTAGGTCTTGACTACTAATGGTGAATGCATATGAAACCAAATCTTCAAATCAACACCTCATAGGGGGTTTTATGATGCATTTAGGTTGACCACAAGCTATAGTCTGTTGTTGTCCTGTAGGTGTACTAGAACCATCAGCCCTTGTACTAGAATTCACTACCATATCACCATCTAATATGTTCAGTTTTAACTCCACCTTCACTAGTCTTAAACTAGTACTGCTTTCTCTTGTTTCTGGACCAACTTCTTCATGAGTCTTTTATACCATAAACTTTTCATCAAACACAGCATCTCTGTTAATCACCACCTTTTTGGCCTCTAAATCCTAGAACATGTACTCTTTTATTCCTTTTACATGACCCAAGAAAATATACTTTCTTCATTTTAGGTCAAGTTTCAATCTCTCATCACTGGGAACATGTACATATGTAGGACAACTAAAAATTCTCAAACTAGAATAATCAACAATGTTTCCTATCCATACCTCTTCTACAGTTTTCCCTTTCCAATGAAGCCTGTGGTGATCTATTGATGAGAAAACATGCCATACTCGCAGCCTCTACCTAGAAACCTTTTGGAAGCCTCGCATTTAGCCTCAAACACCTCGCTCTTTTCATAATGGATCTATTCATCCTTTCTGAAACTTAATTTTGTTGTGGTGTTTTCTTATTGTAAAGTGCCTCTAAATGCCATGTTCCTCACAAAACTTCTGAAACTTACCATTATCTGACCTCAAGTACTTGATTTTTCTTCTTGTTTGATTATTTACCTCATCTTTCCACCTTTGAACTTGACAAAGAATCTGACTTATGTTTTATGAAGTACACTTAGACCTTCCTAGGATAATCATAATAAACATGACAAAATAGCAAGATCCACCTAATGATACTTCCTTTGTAGGCCACCATACATCAAAATGTATATAATCTAATATACCTTCTATCTTATGCTTACTAGTCTTAAAACTCACTTTAGACTCCTTTCCAAGCACGCAGAACTTACAAAAGTCTAACTTGCAGCTGTTGACTCCCTGCAATAAACCCTGGTTACGCAATTTTGTGATCCCGCACTCGCTAAGATGACTCATCCTCATGTGCCATAATGTAGTGTTGTCCTCTGACTCCACAATGTTTAACTCCACCAACAACTGTGTTTCCTATTAGCTTGTAGATGTTTCCAGCAGTCTTCACCCCTTTTATCACAGTCAATGCCCCCTTAATAACCTTAATGCTTCCGCCAATCCCAAATTTGTACTCCAATCCATTTGTGTGCAATGTCCCTAAGGCAATCAAGTTCTTCTTCTATTCTGGCACATGTCTAACATCACACAACATCCTCACGACTCCATCATACATCTTGATTTTGATCTGTCCAATCCGTCAACTGCAAATTCCTTGTTGTCTCCTAAGTGAACAAAACCAATATTTCCTTACCTGTATGATTGAAACTGATCTCTGTTGGGCATTATGTGATAGGGACATCTCGTATCCAAAATCCACTAATCTATGAACTAACTTGATGATACAAAGAGCATGACTCTATCGCTACATTCTGAGTCATCCTTCTGCATTACGTTAGCAGAATTTCTAGTATCTTTGCTTTTTCCCTATTTCTCATCATTCAGCTACTCATTGTTTAGATAGTCTCTCTTAAAATGGCCTATCTGCTTGCATGAGTGACACCACAATCCTTTCTTTCCTCTAGGCTTAGACCTTGAATGTCATTTCTCGACCCGTCTTTGTTCTCCTTCCTCCCACAATCCTGATTACCTTTCATATAAAATCCTTCTCTTTGAGAACTTTCACCGCTGTTTTGTTTCTGTTGATTTTGAGCCAACAACGCAGTAGTGATCTCCTCGATGCAAATTGTTTCCTTCTCGTATATGAGTGCATTCACCATATGTTCATATGAGGAAGGCAACAAACATAGGAATATCATGGCTTGGTCTTCATCTTCAATCTTTACCTATAGCCTTAACAAATCCAAAACTACTTGATTGAAAATGTTGATATGTTGTACAAAGTCCACTCCTTCCTGCATCTTTAGCCAATACAACTTCTGCTTCAGATATAGCTTGTTAGTGAGCGATTTCTCCATGTAACAACATTCCAGTTTCTTCCAAAACTCTACCAGAGATGATACGTTCATCACATGATACATAAGCTCATTTTCCAAACACAAATTAATAGTTCATGTGGCTCTCGCTAGTAATTCTTCGCCGCAGCACCTTTAAAATCCCTTGTTGTGCCAACAAATCCTTCAGTTGTCCTTGTCATAAACTGAAGTTTCTAGTTCCATCAAACTTTTTCATGTCGAACTTCGCAATAGGGTTCATCGCCATCTCAACTGCACACTTTGATACCAGTTGTTGAGAAATAAACGGTAAAAGAGATTTAAAAAAAAGATAAAGTACACAAAATTTAATGAGGTTTGGAAGCTGTGTGTTTCCTACATCTCCGGGAGTGAAGCGACTTTCGTATTATTGAACTTGTGTAAATAGGATACATTAGGTTTTGTATAAAACCCTAAAACTACTATACAATTACAACATGACAGGATTTAAAACCCACGTCACCACGTTGCCACATCATTTGTACAGACATCCGTGCGACGTCGTATGAATGGCTCCTACAACTGTTAATCCTATACCGCTCTAGCACCTATCCATTTACCAGTATATAAGCCAAATATACAACAATCTCCTCGTTTGCGAGAATATGCCTCCTATAAAAATGAATACACATCAGAGTCTTCTCTCACACCAAATAGGTCAGGCACTTGAATTGTGCTTAGCATTTAGAAACGTTGATCAAGTTCAAGTAGATCGGGGAGTTGATAGTATCTGGTCAGATATTGTTGTAGAAGGTTTATACTTCAAAGAATTTTGTGATATGTTGACGAAACCAGTTATAGTTGATAAGTTCAACTATAACTATGTGCTTCCTACGTCTCCGAGAGTGACCCGATCCTATCAACTGCCAGCAACATTCTCCAAAGGATGAACCTTCTGCAACAATATCTGACCAGATACTATCAACTCCCTGATCTTATGAAACCTTACATCTATATGCTTTCTTCGTGCATGATAAACCTAGTTCTTAGCTAAATGGATGACAATCTGACTACCACAGTATACCTGAACTCCACCTTGTTCAATATGCAGTGTAACATCCCATTCCCATACTAAAGGTTGGAATCCTAAAATTTGGTACATGTGAGATCAAAGAGAGATTAAGGAAATTGCATTACATGCTCATGTATAACGTTAGCATACACACACATGTGAATTTGATTATTGCACACATTAAAATAATTGTTCAGGCACTCAATTGACATTTTTCGAGAATAAATGATTGTTTTAATTTGAATATGATGCAAATTATGGTTTTGTGTCTTAAAAATTGATTGGGAATGTATAAGTAGTGAATTAGAATTTTTGGAGAAAATTTGAGAATTTTCTGAAATATAAGGTTCTTTTTGGACTAGGAAAAAAGCTAAGTGACAGAACAATTGATGAATAGTAGTAGAAATAAGGGTCAAATAGCAATGGAAATTTTTATAAAGGACTTTGGGATTTAATGACATACGTCATTGAAAATTTAGAAATAATTGGATTAGAAATTGGAGGCAAATGGACTAGCTTATTAAAAGATGAAGAAAGGACCATAAGAGAGTGACATGTGGCAAGTCCACATGTTAAGTCATGAAATTAATAAAAGAAAGACCAAATTGTGGTCTTTCTCTTATCACCCATGACACTAGCTCCATTTCTTCATCTTCTTCATTTGTTTTTATTCATCTTCCTCTCCTTAATAACGACACTCACTACCCAAGCCTCAAAGTTGAACCTTGTCTTCTTCCACTCCTATCCACTTGAATACTTGCTATCTTCTTCTTGTTTCTAAAGAAACCTAACCTATTCCACGTTAAAAGGTGAAGATCGTGTATGTGGAGGAGCTAGGGTTTCTTGGTGATTTGAAGGAGCTTTGAAGCTAAATTAAATTACTCTTCATGGCTTTGATGAATGGAGCATGTTTGATGATAGTTAAGAGTTAGATGTTCATGATATGAGGATGAGTATATGCTAAAAACGTGGATGCGAAATGGGGATAGATTCATGTCTTGCTTGTGTTTTGATGGATAATAGATTAGGGAATGAAAAAATGTTGGATTAAGTGATTGAATGGTGTATAAAGTGTGCTGGAGAAATATTAGCTGAGATTTTTTTTCACTCAATATGCTTCTGTTGTTTAGCCATAACTTGTTCTGTAGTCATCCAAATGAGATGGTCTTTGGTTTGGATTAAGTTAGAGACATAGGACTACATTTTGTATGAAGATATCGAATTCAAATTCTGTCATTAAGAGTTTCTAATTTTGACTTGAAGTTCAGTACTGGATGTAGGAAAAAGTGCAGAAAAACTGGAAACATATTGGGTTTTTGTTGTGTTTTTCTTGGTGGATTAATGTGAATCTTTTTAGTTGTTTTTGTGATGATGTAAAATGAGTATAAAGATAAAGAGAGGGATTAATTTGGTGTCTTGAAATGTGAAGGATCTAGGTGATAGTTAGAAGTGAAATGAAAACACCCAAAATGGTGTGAAAGCAAAGAGTTAGAAAAATGGATAAATGATGAGTATTGAACTAGAAATGATATACTAAGCATGAGAAATTGAATGTTGTAAGCAAAGAGTAAAAAATATGGAAAACATAGAATGCAATTGGACATGCTTTAGTGCAAAAGGCATAACTTTTTCTTTAGAACTTTGATTGAGGTCAATTAGGTATGGTTTTAAAGAGGTCTTCAAGCTCTACAATTCTATGAAGACCGTGAAAAGATATTTTGATTTCTACAGAGATTTCTGTAAGTGAACTGTAAAAGTCCATTTAACGGACATTCATGGGTCAAGTTACCCTAATTAAGGCTTAAATGGGTCTTAAAGTGAACCTAGAATGATCCTTGGTTTATGTGACTAATGTATGATATGTTTGAAGCGAAAATGGAGGTTACAACTTATTGAACGAATGAATGAAATAAAAGTATCAAATGCATGAGTATAATGGGGATGAAGATGTTTATATGATTGTAGTTATATTTAAAGAAGTTTAGTAATATGTATTAAGGGATTAATTATGAATGAGAATTGGATATTATGAGATCATATAAGGTTAGAAACGAGATGACAAAAAAATTGAGTTATGTTCTAGAGTGACCAAGTGTTCGTGAGGTGTAAGCTTATGAATAAGCTAGATATATAAAAAGGGTAAAGATTGAATGGAGAATTTAGAATGATCATGTGCAAATGAAGTATAAATCTAAGTTTAAGTAGACATATATGAGTTATGAAATAGGAATGAGCATAAGAAGTGAATTTAGAAAATATACCCGGGATTGTCATTTAGCATACATTATACATTACACATACACACATGTGTAAAATTGAATGTTTATATGATTGTGCAATTAATAATGTGTGTGCAATATTTGTTTTGTATACTGATGATATAGGATATAACGTCCCCATCTAGACATTTCCAAATCGTGGAAGCTAATGCTAATCTGGAGCATACTATATGTAGACCTAGATGATCTCATTTCATTGTTTGTTTTGTATGAATTTTGGTATTAATTAACTACTGAATGTCTATATGAATGTGAGTGATTGTGTTGGTTTCCAGACAGGAGGTCTGATGATTGTGATGCTTGGATAAGATATTGAAGTGTTGCTTGTATGTGAATGAAATGAACTAAATGTACATAATTTGATGATAAATGTGTTTTAAATGAGCATTCGCATGTAAGTGAAAATGTGATTCTCAACTTAATGTTAAATGACGGACTAAGGTCTGATTATATGGGAATGTGATTGAATGGGATTATGCAGATGTGATTGATGCATTTAATTTCATGAATGCGCGAAACATAATGGCGGTTATGACCAGAGTAGCCATCGATCAGAGCTTAAAGCTCAACGAGTGAAGAAGAACCTCGAGCTCAAAAGTGATTCAGAGCCTCAGGCTCAATGTTTAATGAGCCCTATATGGGACAGTTATCAATGAGCCATATATGGGATAGGTTAGACATTC
The DNA here is from genome assembly GCA_027563595.1 of Erythroxylum suave. Lineage (NCBI taxonomy): Eukaryota > Viridiplantae > Streptophyta > Magnoliopsida > Malpighiales > Erythroxylaceae > Erythroxylum > Erythroxylum suave. Next base: position 4,082 of record JAOSBN010141810.1, on the reverse strand, counting down.
GATCACAACAAAATAATAAATGGAAAGTGGGTCTCATACACACTGCATGTGCATAATATAAATGATTAAATTGTATTGATTGCGAAATGTGAAATGTTGTGAATGTGATTTATGTGTTAGGTGACTGGGTGAGCCATCGATGATGGTTACTCATTGAGTTCGTAAAACTCACCCAAAATTTGCAAATATTTTTAGGATCAGAAGAATATCTCGTTAGGTAAACAGGAGTATCCCTACAGCATACAAGTAAAGGATCGATGTCGGGATCAATTCGCATCTGCATTAGTGTTTTCCTTTTTTTTATAAATTTGTATTCAGTGATTTCTATAAAATAATATATTCTAAAATTTTTGTATATGTGTATACAATGGTTTTTATGGTGGAATGTAAAGATATTATGACTAAAGTGTTTTGTATTTGTAACGGGCCCTAATTTGGCTATTGAAATTTTATTACTTGTATTGTGTTGATTAAAAATGTTTATGAATAAAAGTGGGCCCGAATTGGTTATTATTTTCGCATATGTTTGTTATTGCTTCAAAAAAATTATATTCAAAAAAATTTTATACCGATTTTTGAATGATTAAGGACTCTAACATGCCACCCTCGCGGGGCAAGTTTTCGGGCATCACACAGGATGTTGAGTACGGGTCCTGAGAGGGTGGGGTGTTACATGCAGTTCCTTCACCAAACCAGTGAGCCAGAAGGCTTCTTTTGTTCCCTCCAGTAATGCCATATACTTTGCCTTAGTTGTTGATAAAGCCACGATATATTGTATTGTAAACTTCTAACAGATAGGCCCTCCTGTAAGAGTAAACACATACCTTGTAGTAAACCTTCTATTATCCAAGCACCTGTATATTATGAATCTGCATATCCCATAACTAACAGATCACCACTCTCACTTCCAAACACAATGTTGTAATCAACTATACCTTTCAGATACTTGAAAAGCCACTTGACTGCTTCCTAATGCTGTCCACTAGGCTTCGCCATGAACTTGCTAATCTGACTCACAACATGTGCCAAATCTGGTCGTGTGCAAACCATCTCATACATCAAGCATCCTACGACACTTATGTAGGGAACTCTCAACATGTCATCCAACTCGTCATCTGTTTTAGGAAACTGCTCTTGAGACAATCTGTAGTGATTCACCAATAGAGCACTCACAGGCTTGCAACTATTCATCCCGAATTTGTCCAACACCTTCTCAACATCATTACATTGAGACAACCATAGCTTTCTAGAGCCTCTATCCCCTTAAATCTCCATTCCAAGAATCTTCTTAGCCAGACCTATGTCCTTTATATCAAACTCTTACCCCAATAATGCCTTCAAGTCCATCACATCTCGCAACAATTAATATATAATCCATATACAATGGCAGAAAAATAAACAAATTACTACCAAGGCTCTTAACGTACACACAGCAATCATACTCACACCGCCTATATCCAAGCTTGACCATGTATAAGTCAAATCGCTTATACCATTGTAGTGGAGACCATTTTAACCCATATAGCAATTTCCTCAATCTACAAACCAAGTGTTCTCGTCCAGGTTAACTAAACCCATTTGGTTATACCATGTAGATTTCTTCCTCCAGATTACCATGAAGAAATGTTGTCTTCACATCCATCTGCTCTAAATTCATATCCCAATTGGCTACTAGTTCCAATACTGCCCTAATAGATGTGTGTCTAAACACTGGAGAAAATATCTCGTCTGCTCCGCTTTGCTCCGACACTTGCCCCCTTACCAGTGTATGAGCCACATACACAACAACTTACATGTCATCAATTCTTTTGCAAAGATTTTTGTCTTATAAACAATTAAAAACACTCACAACTTTCTAGTTTCCTTTCCACCACTTTGAAATCCTTTAGTTGGTTTCATTTGCTAATTTGAAAACCTAATATGAATACATTCAACTACTTCACACATTTTCCAATTAAATACACCATAATCCATGTCAACTTCATTACTTTCCATATACACTCCATATACTAATTTTTATTCAAATAATAACATAACACTTCATTTAATAATTCCAATACCACAAATACACTTAATGACCATCCTTAATCAAATTCACATAGTCATTACATCATAATCATAGTTTTATACCAAAAATGTCTTTAAGGCTAAACTTAAGATATTTAAAATTAAAATTTTCCAATTCAATTCTATTTGATTTTTAACACTTAAAAACCAATCTAAATTTACTTTCATGACATTTTAATACACATATTTAAGCTATGAAATTTCGTTAACAAATTGTTTACAAAATCAAGAACCCTAGGCTAGATTTCAACCAATGCTAATTCTAAATAAATTATTTTTCATTTCTTTACTTCATTAGCATCAAAATCATGATATAAACACCATAAAACTTCAAAATAAAATTTTTGGATCGTAACACATTAAAAACTCTAACCTTGGCCGAAAACTCATCTAATTATTTCCATGCTTTTTCTTTCGTTCTTTCATAATTAAACTAACTTCCTAATGTCACTCATTAATTGTAAATCATCAAATTACAAAATAAAACACTTTAGGCAATAGATCTCACCTTTGTTCCATATGTTTAAATAAATTAAATACATATTTTAGATTTAGAAACGAAATATAAACATAATATTTAAAGGATTACTAAGCATTTAATAAAGTGATTGAATTAAAATCAAAGTTGCAAATACAATGTACTTGTTTTGGTACTGATACAATACACTATAAGTACCTGTTAATATGGAATATTGTTTCACATTATCTTTTAAAATTATAAAATATTTTCAATTTGTATATAATCAAATTTTATTATCTTATTATTTTTAAATTGAAAATTTATTTTAAATTTTGATTCAATTGTTATATTTATTCTAATTACTATAAAATATTTATTTTTGATATAATAACTACTTTAAAAGTACTTAAACATAAATATATATTTTTAATTTAACCCTTTAATTTTTAATCTATAAAATTTAGCTCAATATTATGATATTTTATTATTAGTCATATAACTTGGCATAACAATTTAATACGATAAAATATAATTTTATATTTTTTTGACTAATACCACTAATACCAGTGGATACTCAATATTTTATTTTAATATTCTTAAATATTTGTGTGGTCATAATATGTTGTTAAACGCCAATCTTGATCTACGATTATAAATTGTTTAATTTGAGAATTAATTCTAATTATGAATTATAATTTTAATCATTGCTAATATATTTGAGAATCTAATGGGTGTCACATAAAGAATGGGTTCAAGAGAGCATAATTATTTTAATCAAGTTGGACTTGATTATAAAGTTTGAGAAAACTTTATGATTAAATATTATATATTTAATAAATAAATATTAATATGAGATATTGAATCTAATTTGGACGTAATTAGTATTTAATTAGATTTATTTGTAATTTTAATTAAAGTTCAATTGAAATTAGAATTTAATTTCAATTAAATTACTAAACGTTCAATGCTTATTGTAAATAATTAAGCTTAGCTTTAATGGAACTAATACATTTTGCTTAACCTTCTTTGTAAGAGTTACAGAGTTCTCTTAACTTATTTTGTGGGTATTGTTAAAGATCGGACACTTATACGATTATAGTGGTTAAGACTAATTAATTTCGAAAACAGTTCGAGTAGTGCAACAAGAATACGATCAAGCTTCAAATAAAGTATGAATTTAGATTCACGTTTAATTATGATTTATATATTAATCATTTTATAGAATTAAATTGATCTTGATTTTTGGGAAATCAATGTGTAAAAAAGGTTTCATAATTATTCCTAATAATGGTATCAGAGACAGATCTTAATCCTATCATTTGATTAAGCTTGCTTCATTGTTATTGATTTGATTAAAAGTAACATGGTTTTACATTTTTTAATTAATTCACAAAAAGTATTACGAAAATATTATTCTGCATCTCATTGTTCTTGCCTCCTTTGCTTATGTTTAGTTTAATAGTTCGTCTCCTTTGCTTATTGTTAAGTCAGGAAGACTTTACGATGTCTTAATTTTGATGACAAACTAATAATAATAATGTTAGAAAAAAATGAA
>JAOSBN010141773.1:0-25974 GCA_027563595.1 Erythroxylum suave | reverse complement strand
GTCTTGTTCTTCCAATTTTGCCCTTCTTTTGTCTCTTTATCTATTAACTCCTTAAGCTAACTTAATTCTAACATTCCATTATTAATTCTATCTTAATTCCAATCTTTCCATCTAATTCTAATCCCTATTCATGCTTACTAAATTTAATGACCCAATTCTAAGATAAAAAATAAACAAACAAATCGTAACTAAAATAAAAATAAATAAAATAAAATAAAAATTAAACAAATAAATCAATAATAATTGAAAAAATTTCAGGGTCTAGCAATTTTGGTATTGTCCATTACTTTATGTTAGTCTTTTATTTTTAATTTAATTTTACAGATTATTTTCATTAAATAATTTCATTTCTTAAACAAAGTTGTGTCTAAATCAAGCGATATCTAGGCATCAATCCATGTGGGATCGATATCTGCTCTATTTAACTACAAGTCACGCTCCATTCGCTTACGTCATCCTCTGCTACTCCACATTGATTATCGATCTCCTTAGTTCTCAACTCCATCTTGTCCAAAGTTAACATTTCATTGTGATTCCCTGTTAGAAAAACCTTCCCAGTAGGTTGCCATTTTTAACTAGCATTGGGTGTCCATGGATAAGACACCATTATGCTTTTCTAGACCATTTCTCCACTGGCATCCAAATTCAACATAGTTAAACAATTTAGTAATTGTGCCTCTTTTGATATCTCAATGCACACTTTAGCATATCCCACTCTTTCCATATTAGTTGTTGGAGTATCTATTATCGTCGATTTGTCTAAGGAACTCGCCACATAACTCAATCCCTCTAGCGTTCGTAGCTCTATGGTTAAGTTGCACAGGCGTACCTACATCGGAAAGGTCTCAATCCCATCTCTGTCCATTTCTGGGTTTGGTCTCCGTCGTCGTAAAAATACAGGCTGATCGCTTATATGCTAAGGGTCATGTTTTTTGATACCCTGCAAGTTATAGTATCTTCCAAACTTAAACAGGAATGTCCCCTCTTTCCTGAGCAGTACCCTTTCCAAGCCTTTATGACTCCATCTGGCTTTAGCCCACGCATTCACCATTGGGAAAGTTGATCTCTTGTTCCAAAAGAACCAATAAGGGCTGAAGACCAAATGTTGAATCTTTCTTCAATAAGTTCTTTTGGGGGGCATATAACACCATCCTTCATAACATCTGAGAAGTATTTCAGGGTTACTTTGTTTAGAGCATGAAACAATTTTTTCTTCCAGGCTCCCTTGGGCATCACTACATTCTCCTACATTTGCTTATTCCCTAAGACTGCTGGTTTAGAACGAACATTTTCTTGAGTCAACAATGGGAAGTCTTCAACAGATAGAACTCCAGTGGTTAGAGGTTAAGAAAAAACATGGGAACAAAATAAAGAAAGGCAGGAATAGCAACTAGCCCAAAAAGGCTAGTTGTGTGGGAGGATAAAAGGGTGAAAGGTCTAGTGAGAAGGGAGAAGAAATAAGTCTAGCGAGAAGGCTAAAAGAAGGTGGTTAGATAACTTAGGCTTGGTTTGGGGGAGCGGTAGCAGTTGATAACCTGCTGAAATCAACCTACTGAAATGATAAGTACTTATTCTCAATGAGTACTTATATGTTTGAGATTATTGTTTTGGTAATTGCTGAAACGTGAAAATAAGTATTTGGCAAGTGTAGTTGTGGTTGTTGAAAAGAAATAAAATGACTAAAAAGCCCATTGATTTAATAAAATATTAATTATTATATAAATAATTAAAAAATATATTATTAGTCACATAAATTTAAAATTATAAATAATAAAATATATAATATATCCATTGTTATCTTTTTCTTGATATGTTCTTATTTATATTATTGAAAAATAATAATTTAAATTACAATTCCATGCTAACAAGATGTTCTTGGGAAATTTCATAAATTTAGGTACCTTTATTATTATATAATTAAAATTATAAATAGTAAAATATAAAATTAAAAGAAAAAAATAAAAATTGGGAATAAACTATTTGATAAAGTATAATTGTTCATGTTAATATAATTAAGGGTATAGTGGAAAATAATAATTATCAAAAAGTTATTGATGGAAAAGACAAGAAAACAAATGCTCAAAAGACAAGAGAAGAAATGCTCACAGAGAAGAATGAGAGCTCACTTGCGTGGCTGAGCAGTAGAGCATTTATTTATTACAGTACGTACAACTGACATTTGTTACAGAAGGACACAGAAATAATATAAGCCATACACGTGTAGGGTGCTAATGCTTGGCTAACAAACTGTACAGCTAGCTAATCATGAATAAAGAATGTGACATATTTACTAGACAGACTGACGTTGCATCAACAATATAATATTATGCTTTAACAGAAAGTAGAATTCCTACCGTAGAAACACTTTTCTACCGCAACCCTCTTTCTACTTATCGATTTCTACGGTGGCACCACACTTTTCTCCAACCTTCAGTTATTCGCTCACTGATCTAAACATATGACTATGTTTGAAAACTGCGGTGAATAAGTACTTACCCCACCACACCGCAGATCCAAACGTAGCCTTGGTGGTATATGTATGGATAATAGGGGGAAGATCGTATGTGACGTCGTCCATATAAATTAGAAGATATATAATATGATGACTAAAATATATAAATAATGAATTGCAATTTTTAGAGTTAAAGAAGCTATTGTCAAGCAGAACACCATAGACACATCACCACTAACATACTTGGAGTCTATCAATCTTTATTAAGATAAATACATAATACAAATTAGAGTTCATCTACATTGTCTCTCTGGTTGCGCAAAATAAAAGCAAAGGTACAAGTGCCACAAGAAAGAATGAACAACATATAATAACCATATAAAATAGGGGTGGTTGTGAGATTTTGCAATAAGGAAAATAAAGAAAATAATAAAAAAAAAGTTCCAAATAAAAGTAATCTACTTCCACCTCTTGGAGCTCCAATTGATTATTGGAAAAAATAATCACTTCGTCAATTATATATTCAATGTTATAATAAATATTTGTCTTTCCTTAAGGTCAATTAATTAAAAACATGTAATTCAATTAACCTTTATTTCTTAACAACCTTAGATACGCTCCAAAATTTAATTAAACATTAACTTTAAGAAAAGAAAGACCATAGAAGCAAGATAACATAACATCTGTGATTGTATTTAATCTAGTTAAATGCCTTTTCTAATAGTAATAATTTCTAATGCAACAAATTAAAACTCTTAGTTATTATAAATGATTTAAAAAATTGAACTTTTACATATTCCAACTTTAATTTGGAAAATGGTTATTTCAATTAACAATCTAATTGCACTTATAAGAAATCAATGGAAAGTAATCATAAAATAGAAGCATAGAAAAACAATCCAATACATGAATAAATGAAATACTTAACAATAAGGCCCAATTGCTTCCCAATCTTCAAAGTTCCAAAAGGGCTTCTATTTCCTTTATTTCTACTAAAGAAATAAGGAAAAAGAAAACTTTCAGAAGCTAGAAAATGTTGCAGATAATAGAATGATTTGCTCTTTCACACCTTGGCTCTATTTATGGCCACTTAACCTCATATGAAAATTCTTATGGTTAGGATTTTTTGGATCTCCTAAATTATAATTTTATTGATTTCTACTTAAATCTGACCAAGATAAGATTTAAAGCATTTTTAACTCGTTTTTCACTTATAGGTTCAAATTTTGAAAGTTGTAATTTCTACTAAATATGCCCATGTATAAGATCACGCTAGATTGCTTTTTTACATATGTTTATGTGTGTGTGTGTGTGTGTGTGTGTGTGTATTTATTTCCTGTGTTGGATCCTTTAATTTTATTTCTATAAGTTGATTATTGAGATTTTTTATAGGATCTAAAGAATTTTCACTACAAACAGTGTCTAAAAGTGTTTCAATTTCTAATTGAATAGTTATATTATTAAGAAGATAGAATTGAAGTGAATCAAGTTGAGATGTAAGTTGTTGTAACTGTTGATAATAGATTGTATGGTAGATGGAGATTTTAAGAATGATTGATTTTTGATTTAAAGATTTAATCATAGGTGTTCTTAGTGTAATAAAATATAAATATTGACAAAAAGGATTATATAATTTAAGAAAATTGTTTCCTAAAATTAATGGTAAACCTAATTCTTGTTGATATATAGATGGTATTGGAAAGGTATAATTTTCTATAGTAATATTATTATAATAGCTTACATGCCATATAGATTTAAAACTTCCATCTGCTATTCTTATTTGTAAAGGTTTTACTAGTTTCTTCCAAGTAGTTAATAATTTCTTAGAGGCAATACATATTGTAGCTCCTGTATCTATATATGCATTGATTTTGTTATTCTGAATTTTCACTTGAATAAATGTTGTATTGAGATTTACTTGAGGATTCTGAACTTTCTGTGTAATATTCATATTTATAGATTGAAGAGATTGTTAAGTCTGTATTATAATCTGATTCCATAGGTTCTAATTCTTCTCCTAATGCTGCATTTAATATATTTACTTTTTCGTGAAATTTTGAATTTTTTCTTTTAGGGCATTCATTTGCATAATGTCCTTCTTCTTTACATAACCAGCAATGGCAAGTTCTTTTTCATTGTGGACAATATTTTTTCTGAGGTTTAAATTGTCGATATTTTCTTCTTCTGAAATGTTTTTCATATGGTATAAAAGGTCTTTGTCTATAATATTGTTTAGGATACCTTTTCCACTTATATCTTCATGATGGTTTATATTTATATTTTTTGCTAATTTTAGATTTGCTATATTTTGTACATCCATATTGTTGTGGAACTTCTGCATTTTTTGAACAACATAATTGTAATTTATTATGTTTTAAAGTTTTTCTTAGTTGAGAGTCTAGGCATTGTTCGGCTAAATATACTTGTGTTGTATGTATAGCACCACCTAAATTGTTTGCTATTTTGTCTTCACTTATTAATTTTTGGAACCGTTCTTCTATTTTTTTATTAAAAGGATAGGGAAATTTTTAGATAAAGATATGTGTATATAAGTTTTGCTCAATTCTTGTTAAATTATAATAATATCGTTTAAATTCGCATATATAATGACCTAAACAACAAAGATCACAGATTTGCATGTTATTAAGATGCCAAAGGGCATTTACTCGTTCAGTATCTACAGTTGTTTGTCTATGATAAATTAAGTCTTTTCTAATGAATTCTTTAAAAATTTCTATCGCTATAGCATGAAATGTTGTACAATCATTAGTTGCTTCTCTATAATGCGGTGTATTTTTAAAATATTCTTCATTGTCTAATAAAAATCGTTGTACTACTCCAGTGGTTTTATACATAATAAAATTCCAGAGAGAATTCCTATTTATAACATCTCCAAAAGGTTTTTCAATTTGTAGTAATAGTTGTATTTTATTTGTCCAGTCTAAAATTAATTCTTCTGGATTTGTAACACAATCAATGTTAAGTGTAGTGTCAGATCCTGTCACAATATGTTTTGGTGTATATTCAATGGGATATTTTCTTACTTTAGTTCCTCTTTTATAATAACCTTGTCTATTTAGAAAATCATCAGATGTCTAATGCCATGCATATGAATCTTGATCTTGATTAGCCTTTTTTCGTTCATCTCCACTTACATGTTCTTTTTTTATATTTTGTCCTTCTTTAGTTTTACTACTTTCTGGGTTTGCTTCTTCCACATAAATTTCTTCATCTGACTCATAGGCATGTATAATTTCATCTTTTTCTGCTATTTGATATATTTGATTATTTGAATGAAGGGTTAATTTTTGTATTAATTGTGTAATTTCTTCTAATTGATTATGTATATTTTGTTCAACTGTTTCTAAGGATTCAATATTAAGAGCTAAAGATTCTTCTAGATTTGAGTTTTCCATGGTCTTATTATTATTATAGGTATTTTTGGTCTAGGCTCTGATACCAACCTGAGGGATGTTTCTAGACTTTTTATTTCTTGTTTTTTATTTTATTTTCATTTATTAACTCCGTGACTAATTGTAATAGAGTGGTTTGTTTTTGTAATAATTCTATCATTTGACATTCTAATTGTACATATTGTTCTTTTATGTCATGTAGTTCCTGACTAATACTCATAATGTTTGTTTTAAATAGGTGGTTAAATCAGCAATTTGATTTTGAAGAGCATCTATTTTATTTGAAGTTTCTAGAGAAGAATGTACAACGGTTGGATTTTTAATGGGTATATTAGTTTCTTCAGATTTAATTAATCGAAGAGGTTTTTCTATTCTTAAAGATTGAGATCGGAATAAAGAAGGAGAATTGAATAAAGAGGGTGAAGTATCTGAAAAAGAGTGTCTATTATTAATGGGATACTGAATGGTAGGTAAAGTTCTTAACTTTGTTCTAAAATTTGTTCCTACTTTTGCAACATCATTAAAGAGTTTATCAATATATGTTTTTTCCGTGTTTTTGAATTCAATGCTATGATGAGAATTAGTTAGAGCATAACTAATTTGATAAGTAATAGAAAAAGGATATTGACCTGTAGTCATTAAATTTTCGTTGTAAAATTTATATGCAATTGTTATAGCATCCTCTAAATCTTTTGATTTTAAAGGTAATCCTATTTTTAAACAAGCATTGAATTTTATTTTACCATAAGCTAAATTTCCATTCATTATTCCAATAATTTGATTATTTAAATTTGTCATTCTTTCATCTAAAATAGCCATTCTTATCGATGAATCAATTCCTTCTTGAAAAGTGGATTTTAATAATATCTGAATAGTAGAGGGATGTATATATCCTATTTTAATTCGTTTATCTGGTACATAATTTTTTGTAAATGTTTAGAAATTTGCTCTTGATTAATAAGATTAATACCAATATTTCCATTACATTAATATATCCAAATAGGAGTTTCATGAATAATTTTTCCGAAATAAATAATATTTTGACGATTGATGAGTTTATTTAATATTGAGGTTTTATGAATATCTTGTCCGTCTTTTAAATTTAATTGTGTTTTAGCTATTTGTTTTATTTTATCATTAGATAAAAGTGTGTCAAGATGAAATGTTCCTAATGCTTCATGTAGTTCTAGATTGTCTACATCTAATATATTTTGATTTCCAGTTTGTTCAGTCATTTTTATGCCAAGGGCTAAGTATTTTATGATCGAAAAGGATTTTTTCATGATGGTTTAATTGTTTTGTATAAAATTGATGAAATTGTCTTTCTAAATCTAATTCTTTTTTTATTGGTTGTAAAGGTTTAAGATTGGTTATTATTTCTTGAAGATAATTATATTTATTTTCCCAATATTGAAGTTTTATAAAATGTTGATGCTTCATATATTCTAAATCTTCTATCTGTTTTTCTAATTGTTGACAAATACAACAATTAGGTTGTCGACTGATAGAACAATGATAATAATGGGAAGACATATCTATTATTATTCTAAATTATGATAATCTATATCAGGATTAAATAATTTATCTAAAAGATATTGAAACATCAGAGAGGTAAATCCATATCTATCATATGAGAAAAAATAGTTATTTAATTTGAAAGAAGGTAATGCAATTGTACAAGTAATTAAATAAAAGATTAATAAATAAATGAAAAATTTTAAGAGTTGAATAAAAAGAAATATGACTTAAATACAAAGAGGAATAAATTTAATGAAAGCTGATAATGGAATCATGACATTTATCTATTAAGATTTATTTTATTATCTCTTTTTATAAATTGATTTAATTTTTCTATGATATGAATAATAAGTTCAATTTTGCGTTCACATTCTTTTAAAATTTCTATGTTGTTTGGATCATATGTTATATCTTCATTTATCATATTAATATAACTATCTAAATTTTCTTTTAGTTCTTTAATTTTATTTCTAGGCCCGTCTAATTCAGTAATGTAAATTCCTTCGCCAATTTTTCTAATTTATTGATCTTCCATTTAACAAATTAGTTTGGAAATTTCTTTCAAAACGTGTTGTAAATGTTTTCTATTATTATATTGAACATGTTTTATTATTTGTAGATTTTGATGAATTTGAAATATTCTTGTTTGATCATTAAATGCTTTGGCTTTTTCTAATTTTAGCTGAAGTTTGTTAATCCAGTATTTATGATTTTCTGCAGTTTTTTTATTATTTGTAATTTGAGATTTTAAAAGATTCTTGAGATCAAAATAGTGCATAATAATTGGAAGACTTTTATTGATAGGAAAGAAAAAGAGTACATTCAAAGTGTAATCTATAAGTTTTGTATAAAACTTTCTAGACTCTCTAGTGACTTGTTTCAAAGTTTTGGTCATGTGAATCAAAGTAGCTGTTTCATACATTTGTCTATATCTCCTTGCATTCATACTGTTATGAACTTTTTTATTTTGTGCATGATATATAATGAGTAATTTATCTAACTCTTCTTCTCTATCATATGTTTCTTGGATTGCATTTTTCAAATAACTTTTTCGTTTGAAGTAACTAGAATCCATCTCTGAAAAATAAAGAAAGAGATTAGTCTATCGATTTGAAAAAGGTGTGTTGTTCGTCAATTTTCTGATTATAATATTTATCTTTAATTGTTTAATTTAAAAGTTGTTTATACTGAAAATATAGAATATAAAGCCATTCGTTCGTGAGCTAAACAAAATTATAATGATGATGACTTACTAATCTTAACTTCATACCTGTTTTCGTTTTGCTTGAAGCTTTGACGCCAATCCTTAGGCTAACAGCAATCGGGAGAGAAAGAAAATATGAGAGAAAGAGAAGTTTATTTAGTCGTGCCTGGAAAGGCTGAAGAGGTTACATTATATAGACATTCTAGGGTAAAAACGACAAAGAAAATAATAAACTTATTAGCCGACAGATTGGTCGACAACTTTAAAGAAAAGCTAAAGTAAACAGGAAAAGTAACCTAATAATTTACAGAGATGACAAGGTGAAAGCAGATTTTTCTGCTTTCTTGACCGTCAATGGTCTACATTATATCAATTCTGACTAAAAGTAGATTCCTTCCTTTATTCCTCGATTATTGTTTCAATTGAATCAGATTCGTGCTCTATAACCTGTGATGTAGAGGGACAATAGTGGCATTGGTGATCTTTATAGCCTTGCATTTGTTTACAGATAGCCTATTTCCATATAGGATTTAGATTTGTAAAACTGCCATCAAGATGGTTGAAAGGACTCATAAATTGTTTGACCAATTGTATTGTATCAGATTGTATGGGCTATTTATATGATGAGATCATCATCACATTAAATCCCTTGTAATTGATCCGTATCATAGAGTCTGTATCAATTCGTAGTGCTTGCATATAAACTCCTTCTAGGCAGTTGAGATTAAATTGATTAATCAATTCCCAATCAATTGGATGATTAGAGGGTGTATCAATGAGAGGATATGTTCCATTGCTGATTCCAATTGTGATGAATGCTATTCGGGATAGAACAATATCTGCATCCTTAACGGTATCTTGTGCTTTAAATATAGGATAGCTGCTCCATACCTTGATATATATATCTCTCGATTCTTGGTAAATCTGTCTTTATAATTCTTGACTGCTTGAGTAAATTCGAGAGGGAACTCAGAAAGAATCTGAGTGTTGATTACATATAATGTATCGATTAATCCACTTTGAAAGAGTAAATATGTAGTCAATGGGTCGGCTTCTAGTAAAACGACTGCCTTAGGTCCAAATTTGCCTCTGTTTTGTGGGTAATAATGAAAGATTTTATGATTTTCAGTCCATACATTAATATTTTGGAAACATTCAAAGAAAATCTCTGATGTCAATCTTTTAACTTCAGTCTAAATGATCTTGGATGGTATTGCATTGATTCTGTCTAAATTTGTTAGTTTTCCCAAAACGTGCATTTTTTAATTGGATGGAGATGGAGGTGGTGATTTCAATACCTGAGTATATTGTGGTCGAAAAGTTGGATGTTGTTGCTTATATTCAGCTAAAGATTTTCTGTTTCTACTTTAGTTGCAAAACTTTTGTGTACTATGCCTGCATGTCCAATTATGTGTGTAGTGGCTTTGTGCCAAGCATCGTAAATTCCAGCCATAGGACCATTGCAAATAACATAGGTTTTTGCTTTTGCTTCATCGGCTTATTTTTTAGGTATATTTGACACTGTTTGTGCTTGGGTTATTTGCTGAGGAGTGATAGGTATAGGTGTGTTTAGGGTAGGTTTAGATTGGCTTGTATTTTGAGTGCTTGGTTCTATTTTGAGGTTTTGCTTTAAAACTTGAATGGTAGTTTTCAACTGATTGATATCTCTAATGATAGTTCCAATTAGCTGCTGCTGGGTAATTAGTTCAACTTCTTTTTAGGCTAGTGCATCTTCCAAATTGGTTATAGCTGCTTCCATTCCCTAGTTAATATATCTGCAAGAAAATTGTCAAAGGATTTTATATAATGTATGTCAAATTGATATTGATTAAACTCGAGCTGCCACCGAATAAGTTTTCCTTGGTTATAATTGACTCAAATATTTTATCTCAAAAATCCACATAGATATTTTGAGTTTGTTTGAACAATAAATGTAACAGGTAATAGATCTATACAACATTTTCTCAATGTTTTGAGACAAGCCAGCGTTTCATTTTTCGTGCATAGGATATCTACATTTTGTGGGATTAAAAGTCCCATTTATATATTTGCATAAATAATATTGCTTTTGATTAGGAGGTTTTGCCAAAAGGCAACCTGCCATTGTATCAATGCTTGCATCAATTTGAATCATGAGTGCATCGTGAGGAAGATAATTATATAAAGAAGGTAATTGCTTGCATAAAGCTTTGAGTTTCCCCATAGCTTTCGTATCTGCATCATTCCAAGTCCATTGCTTTTTTGTACTGCATTTAAGTTGTAAAAACTATCCTTTCTCACTACTTCTTTAAAGAACTATCTTAACTTTCTTTAAATGATCTAATTTATCCTTATTAGAATAAATAATAATATCATCAATGTAAACAAAAGTAAATTCTTCTAGACCTTCAAGATTATAGTCCATAAATCTTTGATAAATACTTGGTGCTTGTTTTAATCCAAATGGTAAAACATTCCATTGATAATGTTTTTGAGGTGGACAAGTAAAAGCAATTAGTGGTTTTGTATTTTCATGTAGTCGTAATTGCCAATAACCTGATTTCGCATTAAGAGTAGTAAACCAAGTATGTCCTTTTAATTTATTGATTATATAATCTTTTTGGGGTAATTTATATGCATCTCCTATAGTAGCTTCATTCATCTTTTTATAATTTATAACCATTCTATGTTTTCCACATTTTTGTTCAGCTGAATTATTTACATAAAATGCAGGTGCTGAATGTTTGCTTGTACTAGGGGTAATTAAATTTTTTGTAAGTAAATCGAAACATTCTGTTATAAATTCTTGAACATCAATTTGTGAATAGGGTATATTATTGCGAATATTTATTTCTTGTGTTGGATCCTTTAATTTTATTTCTATAAGTTGATTATTGTGATTTTTTATAGGATCCAAAGGAATTTCACTACAAACAGTGTCTAAAAGTGTTTCAATTTCTAATTGAATAGTTATATTATTAAGAAGATAGAATTGAAGTGAATCATGTTGAGATGTAAGTTGTTGTAACTGTTGATAATATATTGTACGATAGATGGGGATTTTAAGAATGACTGATTTTTTATTTAAAGATTTAATCATAGGTGTTCGTAGTGTAATAAAATGTAAATATTGACAAAAAGGATTATATAATTTAAGAAAATTGTTTCCTAAAATTAACGGTAAACCTGATTCTTGTTGATATATAGATGGTACTGGAAAGGTATAATTTTCTATAGTAATATTATTATAATAGCTTACATACCATATAGATTTAAAACTTCCATCTGCTATTCTTATTTGTAAAGGTTTTACTAGTTTTTTCCAAGTAGTTAATAATTTCTTAAAGGCAATACATATTGTAGCTCCTGTATCTATTTATGCATTGATTTTGTTATTCTGAATTTTCACTTGAATAAATGTTGTATTGAGATTTACTTGAGGATTCTGAGCCTTCCGTGTAAGATTCATATTTATAGATTGAAGAGATTGTTGAGTCTATATTATAATCTGATTTTATAGGTTCTAATTCTTCTACTAAGGCTGCATTTACTTTTTCTTGAAATTTTGAATTTTTTCTTTTAGGGCATTCATTTGCATAATGTCCTTCTTTTTTGCATAACCAACAATGGCAAGTTCTTTTTTGTTGTGGACAATCTTTTTTCTTAGGTTTAAATTGTCAATATTTTCTTCTTTTGAAATGTTTTTTATATGGTATAAAAGGTCTTTGTCTATAATATTATTTAGGATACCTTTTCCACTTATATCTTCGTGATGGTTTGTATTTATATTTTGTACTAATTCTAGATTTGCTATATTTTGTACATCCATATTGTTGTGGAACTTCTGCATTTTTTGAACAACATAATTATAATTTATCATGTTTTAAAGTTTTTCTTAGTTGAGAGTCTAGACATTGTTTGGCTAAATACACTTATGTTGTATGTATAGCACTGCCTAAATTGTTCGCTATTTTGTCTTCGCTTATTAATTGTTGGAACCTTTCTTCTACTTTTTGATTAAAAGAATAGGGTAATTTTTGGATAAAGATATGTGTTATATGTCTTGTTCAAGTCTTATTAAATTATAATAATATCGTTTAAATTCGCGTATATAATGACCTAAATAATAGAGATCACATATTTGCATGTTATTAAGATGCCAAAGGGCATTTTTCCGTTCAGTATCTGTAGTTGTTTGTTTACGATAAATTAAGTCTTTTCTAATGAATTTTTTAAAAATTTATATCACTATAGCATGAAATGTTGTACTATCATTAGTTGCTTCTCTATAATGAGGTGTATTTTTAAAATATTCTTCGTTGTCTAATAAAAATCATTGTACTACTCTAGTGGTTTTATATGTAATAAAATTCCAGAGAGAATTGTTATTTATATCATCTCCAAAAGGTTTTTCAATTTGTAGTAATAGTTGTATTTTATTTGTCCTGTCTAAAATTAATTCTTCTGGATTTGTAACACAATCAATGTTAAGTGTAGTGTCAGATCTTGTCATAATATGTTTTGGTGTATATTCAATGGGATATTTTCTTACTTTAGTTCCTCTTTTATAATAGCCTTCTCTATTTAGAAAATCATCAGATGTCCAATGCCATGTATATGAATCTTGATCTTGATTAGTCTTTTTTTATTTATGTCCACTTACATGTTCTCTTTTTATATTTTACCCTTCTTTAGTTTTAATACTTTCTGGGTTTGCTTCTTCCATATAAATTTCTTCATCTGAATTATAGGCATGTATAATTTTATCTTTTTCTGTTATTTGACATATTTGATTATTTGAATGAAGGGTTTAATTTTTGTACCAATTGTGTAATTTCTTCTAATTGATTATGTATATTTTGTTCAACTATTTCTAAGGATTCAATATTAAGAGCTGAAGATTCTTCTAGATTTGAGTTTTCCATGGTCTTATTATTATTATAGGTGTTTTTGATCTAGGCTCTGATACCAACTTGAGGGATGTTTCTAATACGTACTTTAGCTATAGAAATTTAAATAAAAGAAGTTATCACAGTTTTAGAAATTACCATTTTTTGTGTGCTAATTTTACTTTCTTTTGACTTAAAATTAATCCTTTTTCTTGACAACGTTGAAGGACTCTTTTAACCTTTTTTAAATGATCTAATTTATCTTGATTAGAATAGATTAGCTTATAAGATTTGGTTCCGCCCTACCTTCAACTCGAGTTTTGGGTAGCAAAGTGGCATCAGAGCTTATAGGTGACTCCCATGTCTTGTATTCGAATTGTGGTAAAAACCATCCTGCGTTCCAACAGTATTGGAGTAGTATAAGCTACCTCTGAAGCATGGGCTATCGTGGAAGTGTGGTGGGCTTATAAGATTTGATTATGCCCTACCTTTAACTCAAATTTTGGGTAGCAAAGCTAAAACTAATCAATTTGCAACAACAAAGAATGGATAGTTAAAATTACAACTAAATATTTTTTAAAAAATTCATCAATTTCCTAATCAATTAAAAAATAGAACACATGTACAAAAATTTTTAGGTATTTTAAATTATATTTCAAATCAAGGCATTTTTTAAGATTTATCCAAAGAACGAAAACTTTTACAACTCAAATGTAGTACAAAATCTCAAAGGTATCAGAGCCTATAAAGGAAAAATATATTTCTCAAACAAATAAAATATGAACACTCGAAAAACCATGGACAATTTAGGTCAAGGCGAAGAATCTTTAGAAAATATTATCAACTCTCAATTATTAGAAATTACTCAATTAGTACAAAAACTTAAATTACAACCTCACAATGAAATCATTTAACAAATAACAGATAAAGATGAAATTATTTATGGTTATGAATCAGATCAAGATGTATTTGTTGATGAAGACCAACCAGAAAGTAGTAACACTAGAAGACAACAGACTTTAAAACAAGCACAAATAATCAGAGAAAAATGCAAAAAGGAGTAAAAATATTCATATCGATGGCAAACTAATGAGTCCATTAATCGACATGGTTATTATAAAAAAGGATTAAAAATACAAAGATATCCCACTGAATATACGCCAAAACATATTTCTTTAGGACCAGATGGAATATTAAATCTTGATTGTGTATTACAACCAGAAAAATTAATAATGGAATGGTCAAATAAATTATAATTACTAATTCAAATTGAAAAACCATTTAGTGATTCAGAACAGAAAGAATTATTATGGAATTTTATTACATGCAAAACCTCGGGAATTGTACAAAGTTTTTTATTAGATAATGCTGAAGTAATTAAAAATAAACCATTATATCATAATGCAACCAATAATATGCAAACTTTTCTCATCATCTCAGGAGAAATGTATAAAGAATTTATAGGAAAAGATATTCTTTCATTCAAACAAGAAGTATCAAATAATGATCGAATTAAAGCTTTATGGAATTTAAACAATATACGCATATGCGATATATGTTATTTAGAAGAATATATATGTGAATTTAAAAAATATTATTATAAATTAACACGAGAACAGAACAAGAAATGTACATTCATATATTAATCCAAAAACTACCTTATCCTATGAATCAAAAAGTAGCTCAACAGTTTCAAGAAAAAAAGAGAAAATAAAGTTGTTGCTTATAATTTAGGTGGTGCTATTCTCACCACCCAAGATCTTTTAGCAGAACAATGTTTTGAAATGAAATTAAAAAGGACATTAAGACATAAAGATATACAATTATGTTGTTCTAAATATTCTGTAGTACCTCAACAGTATGGATATGAAACTAAACTTTCTAAAAAACATAAACGAAAAACATCATATAAAACATATAGATGGAAATGTTACCCCCATAATTATTATAAAAGGAAACCATTCAAGCCTTATAAAAAACATTTCAGAAGATATAAATATAGGCAATTTAAACCAAAACAAAAAGATTGTCCTCAAAATAAAAAATCTTGTGGATGTTGGTTGTGCAAAGAAGAAGGACATTATAATAATTGTCCTAAATGAAAAAAATAACAATAACAATACTAAAAGATATAAAGACAAACTTCACATATTAAAATTAGCAATTCAAGAAGAATTAGAACCTATAGAGTCTAATTATAACACAGATTCTACCATTTCCTCTGTATATTATTATGAGTCACAAATAGAATCGTCAATTGAATCCGAATACAACTTTTATTCAAGTGATAATTCAAAATAAAAGAATAAATGCATATACAGATATTGGAGCTACTATTTGTATAGCCTCCAAGCAATTATTAACTACATGGAAAAAATAGAAAAAACCATTACAAATACGTATAGTAGATGGAAGTTCTAAATTAATATGTTATGTAAGTTATTATAATAATATTATAATACAATAATTTACATTTTCAATACCTTCTATTTGTCAACAAGAGTTAGGTTTATCATTAATTTTAGGCAATAATTTCTTAAAATCGTATAATCCATTTTGTCAATATTTACATTATATTACATTAAAAACTCCAAGAATTCAATCTCTAAACCAAAAATCCATAATTCTTAAAATACCTATCTATCATACCACATATTATCAAAAACTACGTCTTTTAACTTCAAAATTGGATTATCTTCAATTCTATCTTCTCAACAATATGTCTATTCAGTTAGAAATTGAAAAACTATTACAAAATGTTTGTAGTGAGAATCCCTTTGATCCAATTAAAAATCATAATCAACAATTAATTGAAATAATATTAAAAGACCTTACACAAGAAGTAAACATTCGAAATAATATTCCATATACTCAACAAGGCGCACAAGAATTTCTCACAGAATGTTCAGAGTTATTAAACCAATAATTATTGCTCCAACATTTTATGTAAATAATTCTGTTGAACAACAAAGAGGTAAACGAAGAATGGTTATGAATTATAAAAAACTTAATGAAGCTACCATAGGCGATGCATATAAACTACCCCGAAAAGATTATATTATAAATAAATTAAAAGGAAAAATGTGGTTTACAACTTTAGATGCAAAATCAAGATATTGGCAATTAAGATTACATGAAAATACCAAATCTTTAACAGCTTTAACATGTCCTTCTCAAAAACATTATCAATGGAATGGATTACCTTTTGATTTAAAACAAGCACCAAGTATTTATCAACGATTTATGGATAACAATCTAAAAGGATTAGAAGATTATACTTTTGTTTATATTGATGATATAATAATCTATTCTAATCAAGATAAATTAGATCATTTAAAAAAGGTTAAAATAGTCCTCCATCGTTGTTAAAAAAAAGGATTAATTTTAAGTCAAAAGAAAGTAAAATTAGCACAACAAAATATCGAATATTTAGGTATTGAATTCCAAAATGGATATTTAAAATTACAACGAAATATTTTAAACAAAATTCATCAATTTCCTAATCAACTAAAAAATAGAACACATGTACAAAATTTTTTAGGTATTTTAAATTATATTTCAGATCAAGGCTTTTTTAAAGATTTAGCCAAAGAACACAAACTTTTACAACTCAAATGTAGTACAAAATCTCAATGGAATTGGACTAATGAGGATACTCATGTAGTCCAAAAATTAAAAACATTGTGCAAGGATTTACCTGTTCTATATAATTATCTTCCCAAGGATACATTGCTGGTTCAAATTGATGCTAGTATAGACACATGGGCTGGTTGTCTTTTGGCAAAACCACCCAATCGAAAGAAGTATTTACTTTGCAAGTATATAAATGGGACATTTAATGCCACAGAATTGAAATATCCAATTCATGAAAAGGAAACATTAGCCTATCTCAAAACATTGAGAAAATGGCGTATTGATCTATTACCTGTTGAATTCATCATACAAACAGATTCCAAGTATTTATGCGGATTTATTCGCTACAATATAAAAAAAATTATAACCAAGGTCGTTTGATCATATGGTAATTATAATTAAATCAATATAACTTTACTATTCAATATATTAAGTCTACTAACAATTTTCTTGCAGATATTTTAACCAGAGAATGGAAGCAGTCATTTTAAATCTTTAAGATGCACTTGCACTAAAGGAACTAGAACTAATCAATTTGCAATATAGTTACTAAAGACATAAATCAATTATGAACTACCATTCAACTGTTGAAACAAAATACAAAAGAACCATAAATACAAGGCACTCAACAAACACCTGTTACATCAGTCAAAACAACCACTCCTTCAAATACTACTACAATTACAAATACAATCCCTCTCATTACTCCTCAGCAAATTACCTAAGCCTTATCAACTCAACCAAAACATTCCAACTGGATCACAACGATAGAAAGATACAGTTGAATCCAAAACTTATGTTATCTACAATGGACCTATGGTAGGCCTATATAATGAATGGCACAAGGCCACTATACATATTACAGGCTTATGTTATAGACACCATCTATCTCACCAAACTACATCTCCTCTTGGAATTTCCCATTGGATTCATTCAAGCAGTCAAAAACTATCAGGATAGATTTGCTAAAGAAAGAGAAGTATTCACCAAGATCTTTAGCAGTTATCCTATTTTTAAAGAACAAGATACTCTATACAGAAATCATCTTATCAAGAGTTTCTTTTCTCACTATTGGCATTAGCAACGATATTTATCCAGCAAGTAATGAACCTCCTCAACATACTTTTGACTGGGAATTAATTAATCAATTCAATCTTCATTACATTGAAGGAGTATTTATTCAAAGATCACAAATTACCAAAGAATCCAATGTCAAGGTCAATTATAAAGGACATAACCTCGTTACGGTTTCAAATTACAAAATAGCAATCACCCCGGATGCATTACAAATAATTAAACAATTTTTATTGCCATTTTCAACTGTGGAAGGAATCTTTCGGGAACTTTCCTCTACTTGGAAGTATGCAATTTGCCATCAATTACAAGGATTATCAACACACAAATGCCAATATTGCCCCTCAACAGCTAAAGAGTAAGAAGATACCGGATCCATTGAAGCAATTATTGAAGAATAAAAGCAAGGTGTAGTCAGCAATAATGTAGTTCATTTAAAACGATCAAATGTAAATTATTAGCTTATTTGTATAGAATCTTTTCTTTTTACTTTACTTTACTTTATTTCTCTTTACGTCAACTTTTAGTCTTGTTAAATGGTTAGATTCTCTTTTCTTTAACTTTTGTCGATCATTTGTCTTTTGGCCTTTTGTTCCTCATTCCTCTATATATTGTAAGGAGGCAGGTCCATGAAATAATAAACTCTTTAAGTTCTTACCATTTCTCTTTGCTCTTTGCCGTGAATTGGCTATCAAATGCAAATGGAGAATTAGGTATTAACTTATATGTTTTTATTGTTTCATCATCAATTAGATTCATCATTTATCAAGTTTCATAATTAGATCTTCTTTATGTTTAATCAGATCATGGGCTATTTCGAACAAAAGCAAAATTTAATGAGCACCTAGATAAGCAAAAGGCACATGTTTATAATCAATATAGAATACATTTTCATGAAAAGAACATATTATAAGCCAATTTATTTATTAGACCTTATTATTACACAAAAGAGCCTCTTATCCTTTATATATCTAAAGTATGACTATTAATTGCTATCATTATATCTAACGAAGACCTAGAAAAACATATAAGTTATATTCTCATAAGTTACGCTCATATGATTCATGCACTTTTAATTCATCTTATATGAGATGCCACTTTTACAATGAATATACACATATATATATAGAATTTTTTTAAAAAAATTCTTGTTAAGTAAATTAAAAAGGATATAGGTTAAAAAAGATTTAATTTATAATCCACAGGACTCCAATTTGTGTCGAAACCTAGAACTTATTGATTTCTTTTTCCTATAGGTCAATATCAAGTAGCATCGAATGAATACCAATAATTACCTCTATTGATATCAAATAAGGAAAAGCAATGGTATCCCTAATAATTAGTTAAAACAAAAAGTCACTAAGAGTCCTCATATGAGTCACGTAAGGAAATTAGTATCAAAAAATCAATTATTTAACTAAGTGAAAAAGAAAAGTACATATGATATATAAAAGGAGGTATGCACTTACTTTCATATTGATAAGATTTGAGCCTATTGACTTGGGGTACATATTTCAATGGAGAAAAGTATTATTACATATATACATGAGATAAAGTTTTATTGATCTTTAAATTGTTACATGAATTTTTAAATAATTTCAAATTTATTTGAAACATATTTTGCATGTACTATTTACTCATATGATATAAATTTTTAAGATGGATAAGGAGAGGTTATTTATTTATCTCTTTTGATGATTATACCTTTATATATCATATTCTCTTTTTAATGTTTGATTAAAGGAGGAGAAAAAGGTAATAGCAAAACTTCATGTATGAATTAAGGGGGACCAAGTGTTATATATTACTTTTACATAAGGGAAATTTTTTTGATGTTATTTTTTCAATATCATAAAATTTATTATAAAAAAAAGAAGAGATTGTTAGACCAAGTGATAGTTTAGCCCTTATTTTTATGATAACAAATTATACTACTACAGATATTTTATCCTTAAAGATATCAATAAGTTAATAAGCAAAAGCATCAATTTTGACCCTAAGTTTTACATCAGTCGATAAGTTTATTCTAATATTCCAGAGAGAACACTTAAGACCCTAACTTTTAGAAAATGTTAAAATTTAACCCCATTATAGCGGAATTACCAATGATTTGATGATGTCGTTTGTTATGTGTCAAATCAGCATTTTCCTAACAATTTTTAATAATTTTTTATTTAGTTAATAGGCCCTACATTGCCATATCAAATGTGGCAAGGTGGGACCCATTTTTTTATAAATTAAAATTTTATTTATTTTATACTGTTGAACCCACCCTTTTTAATTATCGAAGACAATTAAGATGAGGAAGAAGATGAAGATCAATACCATGGAACAAGTAGCAGACAAAACAAGCTTGAACTTTCATAGTCAACCAAGAGAAGGTAACAAATATTTATGATCTTCATCATGCCAAAAAAGAGTTGTGCAAAGTTTGATTAAAGCTTCTCCCCCAGTTAGTGTGTGGTCTAAATTTGACACATTTAATGCTTTGCAAATCATTCGAAAGAATTACACAATGTTTTCTAACATCCTTTACACTCTCCTCGCCTCCAACCGATGCATCAACCTCCCATCAATCTAGGTCTTCTTCATCAACAACTATGAAAGTCATCTCAATCTACTTGTTCTCTTCCCAAAATCACCCATGTCAACAACGTTAGTGATCAGAAAAAAAAAATTTAATCTTAGAACATTGTCATATTAGATTATAATATTCACCAAGCAAGTGTAAGAATCTTTTCTGGCCAGTTGTTTGTTTGATTCTCTTGACCAGATTCTAACCCTTCTAAGTTTTGGGGTTGTGTGAGATATGTTTGTTGATGAACTGCACAAATCTTCTTTTTGTTTAGTGTCGCTTTTTTCAGATTGTGGAAACAAAAAGCAAGATGGATTAGAAATAAAATGATAAAACCCCAAATAATTAGGTAAAAAATCTCTTTATCTTGAAGACTAAATCCAGAAACCAATAATCATATGGGAAAAAAACTGAATACTTTATCAACCATATCTTGCATGAACCAAATTGCACCCCAGGATATGCATCGTGACGTTGCGCACTGCATATGAACTAACAAGATTTTCATCAAATTTTGTGAGTGTGATCATGTCACAACATTGTAAATTATAGGTTGGAAATGGAAGGAAATTTTTGTCAAATGCAATGAACAATCAAATATCCCATCTAAAATTGGTGGATCCTTCTTACTTCTTAAAGATCGAGATAGGAGTTTCTACTAACCCACAAGCTTATAAAAGATGTAGTTTTGTGAACCCTCTGATATAATCCTCTTGATTGGGCTCCTTGACACCTTCTAAACAATATTTTGTTTCAAAAGATTACACCAAATCATGATATAATTATCCTCCTTAGTCTTTAATTCCAAATATGAATCATGATTTCCATTAAACATTAAAGTGCAGGGATTCACTTCTATTCGAAGTAGGAATCATCTCTCCTTTCTTCATCTTTATCTCCATGTTCTTGATAATTATCTTTTTCTTCTTCTTCTTTTCTTCTTTCTGTTCTAGCTATTCTTTGCAATAGTAGACCTACACCTTATGAGAAATAATGCATTTGAAGGAGCAATAGATGGTGAAACAGTGAGAGACTGATCTTCATTACATAAAGTATCATTCTCTTTTCTCTAGTCTTTGAAAAAGCTGTTATTTTGATTCTATTATAGCATTGTGAACCATTTAGAGAACACAATTCGTGAGGCCTTACTACCATTGCTACCCTCACTACCAATAAGGGTTCCGTCGTATCAATCTTCATCTTCTTCCTTATCTTCTGTAATTAAAAAGGGTAGGTTCCACAGCATAAAATAAATAAAATTTTAATTTTTTTATAAAAAAGGTCCTACCTTGCCATTTCAGATCTGACGAGGCAGTGTGGGGCCTACAAATTAAATAAAAATATTAAAAACTACTGACTTGACACTTAACAAATGATGTCATTAAGTTGTTAGTAATTCATTATAATGGGGTTAAATTTTAACGTTTTGTAAAAGTTAGGGTCTTAAGTGTTCTCTCTAGAATGTTAGAGTAAACTTGTCAACTGATATAAAACTTAGGGTTAAAATTGACCCTTTTGCCTAAGTTAATATGTAAAAATTCAAATTCAATAAAAAAAGATGAATAGGCAAAGAAGCTAATTGAATTACTTAAAAATTAAGGAATAAAGAAAACAAGCAAAAGTAGAGCACATATATAACTTAAGCATAAGTTAAATGATAAAGAAAATAGAGCAAATATGTAACTTAAACAAAGTGAAGAAGCAAGATTAAGGGGAATCAAGCATTTTAAAATTTAAGCAAATTATTATAATTATTCTTATAACCTTATCTTATTTATTTTATTGAATTATGAATTCAACCATTATATGATCATTTGACTTGGAAAATATTACATACACTTTGTCATAATCAAGAGGAAATTTAAAAAGGTTTTAAGGAAAATCCTTTTGATGTATAAAAATGATTTTAAGGAATTTTTGAAATGATTTTGAATCAAGTTTTTTGTCAAAGAAATACAATTTGACCTTTAAAAGAAATTTTTTAAAAGATTTCTTTTAGGAATTTTGATTAACTAATATAGTGATTTACATAACTAATATTAATATTTTATATAAAGTGACTGTTCAGTGTATCAATACAGTTGACTAATATCTTTTGATAATATATACCATGAGCTTTTGATCATATTATTCGACTAATATGCCAGAATGCTTGATTAATACTACTTACTAGTCATTGTGACTTCTAGTTCTTCCTAACTAATAGTGCGTCATAACACTAGTCAAAATAAAAACTAGACTACTACTATAGCAGTGGTGAGTCTAAGTAGATCCCACAAAGAGTGTATGTAGACTTGTTGAAATGAAATTAATCAGTGTTTAGGTTTAGGGGGATTTTGGTTTTAGAAATAAGAAAATAAAATAAAGCTAAAATAACTAACAAATGCAATGTAAAGAAAACATATAAAAAGATGACAAAAGTGGCAAATTCAGTAGGAACTTGGTTCTTTGGTTCAATCTAGGCCTACACCCTAATTAAACATATTTCATTAATTTGTTGTTCTTAAACCTGTCCGAGCAACTATTAATTAATAATTAACCCGAGTTTTCCTTTAGGTAGTGTTTAATCAAGATACGATCGTTAATTAAACCTAACTACCGAATAACTTAAGCTACGATCTCTAGATTCAATTGGGTAGTAGCACTACAAGTTAGGAAAATCGATTAATCATGGCAATAACCACATATGATGTGTCATTTAACCTAGGTTATTTTATCCCTAATGATTACGAATCATTAGTCGCTACATATAAATTTCAACAAAACAATTACGAATTATATCAAAATTCTAGCAATGGGTTTGCAAATAAACGATTCAATGAACGCTTTAAAATCATTTTTTCACAATTTCCAATGGGTTCGTACACAAATAACCAAACAATAACGAGAATACGATTATTCATATATAATCAATTAAGATAACACAATCAATTTCTAATGATAGAAAGAAACAAAAAAATAGTGAAATACACTTAACCTAGGTTGTCGATGTCGATGTAACCCCCGAACCAGCTTCAGGACGTCTAGCCCTTCATGACTCTCTCCTAAAAAATGCTTCAGCCCCTATTGAGTAATGTCCCAGTCGAAAACCTTCTTTAGTTATGCCTCCCTCGCTATTGTTCTTCTTTTCTTTTTCTATTTCACGTTATTGCTACTATTCTGATTTTATTTTATTATCGGTCCACTTCACTATTCACTCTTATTAAAACCCTCACCACTCTTGAAAACATTTGCGTTTCTTAATTCCTTGCTTTTGCTGTCGTTTCCTGCTTTTGCGCCTACATTTTGGTGCTCCTTCCTAACTGGCGTGGTCATTTGGTGCTCTGCTGCTACATTCCTTCTTGTGTTTGGCTTCTTGTTTTAATCCAACTGCCACATGTGTTTTCTCCATAGTTGCTTCCACCTTTAATTTCATAGTGGGCCACGCAAAATTATTCAATTTCCATGTACATTCTGTGAGCAACTTCTTTGTGTTTTCATTTTTTTCTTGACTTTTAATTTTCTTCTTCTTGCTCCATGAAGACAAGTGAAAATTAATCTTTGAAAATTGGCCAAAATATAAAGCTTTTGTCTCACTTTAACGTATTTGCTTTCGAATTATGCCTAAAATCACATATGAGTCAAAGTATCTTAAGTAATTTCATGTCAATAATCGCTAACTGCTATGGAATAATTTCATAATCAATTAAGCATCTATCAATTTTTCCCACACTTGTTTTTTGGCCGTCCTTAGGCAAAACATTAAAATTAAGCTCAAAGACTAAAAATATTGACTCATTTCCTATATGTTCCAAGAATACATAATCTTAAACAAAGATGAATGACTTTAAAAAATTATAGCAAAAAGTCAACATTTCACGCTTTTAATCATGATCAATCAACATTCATCATCTTCAAAAGTTGAGCAATCGAATGGTAGACTCGAAAAATGTGTTTAACAAAAATATATCCACGGGTATACTCAACACCATTCATGATCATGACAATCCACAACTTTGCATATCATTTCATTTATCTACCACTAAAATTCATATAAAAATCATGAATCAAAGGACTTTTCAGGTTTTAATGTGGGTAAAGGTAAGGTGAGATGTATTTAGATTAAGTAACTTGAAAGTCATTAGGCTAGTGAAACAAAGCAACACTTAATGTGACATCAAGTGCACAAGTTAACACTTGTCAAAACTAGGTACCGTCAACTATGACGAATGCAACATTTGTGGTTCACAACCTATTTTAGCTCTCACACACAAACCACATGAAACATATATCAATCTGAAGGAATCATTTATACAATTGATGACAATACATTGAAACCTTAAAAGTGTTAACATTCTAAGCCAACATCTATCTCATATTCATCATACTCCAATAACACATTCATTACAACTTTAGGAGGATGCATTATTCATAACAACTTTTCAATACATATGCAATTCCTCCTTGATACATTTATTTAAACATTTTTTCTTCATTTTTTCTTTTTTCTTTTTCTTTTCTCTTTTTTCTTTTGCTTTTTGTTTTGTTTCTTCCTTTTTTCTTTCTTTTCTTTTCTCTTATAAAAATTAAAATAAATTACATCAACATAGGAATTTCAAGGACAAGATGTAAAGTAACATCCCAACATTATAAATAACCCACACATATGCATGCCCCCACACTTTGTATATCCACAAACTCAACAATCAATAAATGTTCCACTAGCTTTAAGGCTTGGGAAGGGAATTTGGTTAGGTTAAATAATATAATGTGGCTAATAGACAAAGAAAAGACAAATGGGTAGGTTATTTGGGCAATGTAGTTCGAAAAAAAATTGCTTAATCATATCCATATTAATGCATTTGATAAAAAGTGGTCACGAATAGAAATTCAAGGCAAAATTAGGATACATGTCATGAAAGACACACATTATCAAAAAATAATGAGACTAATGTGAATGTGGGAATCTAATAAGGCTCAAAATCTCACCAAGTTTGTCTAACTCTAATCACTACTCCTCTAAAGATAATGAACATCAACCAATCATAAGAGTAAGTTGCTATAAAATTCTTTAGTTAATTCAAGCTCTAATCATGACTATATAGTCCTATAATAGAAAAGAGAAAATGTTTGTTTTGTTTTTTTATTCTTTGTAAGCGATCTAGAAGGGGGGGTTGAATGGATCTTTTAGACTTTTTTGCAAAGTGCTACAATAAAACCGAGAATTAGAACACACAAAATAAACAATCAAAATTGAA
>JAOSBN010141746.1:8807-25981 GCA_027563595.1 Erythroxylum suave | reverse complement strand
AGTTATGAAATGCATGTTATGTGGGTTTGGTTTGGTCCCTTAAGTATGTCAAGTGCACTTTGACTAAAGGCTTCTCCCACCAACCCGCTAGTGGCATGGAGCTCCTTCATGGATTCCAATAAGTTCATGGATTCCCATAAGTTCATGGCTACGCAAAACCATTTTGTGGGAATGCGATGGTAGGTTCTGTTCACGGCTACATAGGACCCTTATGGGAAATGTGTAGTACGTTCTGCTTTGGACCTACCCAAATCATTATGATGTATTTATGTAATCATGATACATTGACAAGATTGATGCATAAATGATTTGTTTTACTGTGAATTTGGTTGAAAATTTAAGAACCACGTGTTTTATGATTCAATAAGATTTTTCTATGACAATGAACATTTTAAATGGTTTTGCTTGTTATTCATTATAAACTTGTTACCTACGAGTTTTTAAGCTCACCCGTCCCATCTTCAGGTGAAGAAAATGAGATCGAGTAACCAAGAGTCGAGGAATCACTCTATTTTTGCAACGTTTCTGTATATCAAGTTAGATTTTGTAAAAGCAAGACTTTAGATGCATTTCAAGAATTATTGAGTGTGGTATCTTTTGTATTTTGAATTTTAGATATCAATGATATATATGGCTTGGAATGCCATTAAAGTTTCACAAACTTCTATTTTATTGTTAATGAAATGTGGATTATGTATGGATGATGTGAGTTGAAATTGGATGTACTTGGAAAAGTTATCCAATTGAGTTGATGAACTTTGAACATGAATCGTTGATATATATATATATATATATATATATATATACATATAAGTGAGATATTATGGAAAAAGGAAAGACAAGGTTTTTGTGAATGATGACAATTAATTGTAAAGGATGAGTCAAATGAGCAGAGATTAGGGAGTTTAATGAAGTAAAGTTGGTAGCTGAATGTGTTGCTCATAAATTTCCAAGTTTTTGCATTACATTTTCAAGCATTCATAGGGGTAGAAATTTTTTTTTTGACTTCAGGGGAAAAACTGTACTGATTTAGGCTGATTTGGATAAAGTTGTCATCTAGGAAGTTGTAGTTGATTCTTTTGGCTTTCCAATGATATATAGTTTGTAAATTTTAGAGATCGGACTTGAAAGATATGATTGTTACAAGTTAGTGACGTTGTATAGGTTGTATATAGGACATTTTATAGCTTTTCTATTTTGATATAATAGAATAAGAGTAATGTGGTGTCTTAAAATGGGAAGAAGTAGTGTCATAAGTACTATGGTGTCTTGAAATGGGAAGAAGTAGTGTCATAAGTTAGAGATGAAATGAAGATGATAAATGGGGTTGAACATATGCAGAAATTTATGATGAATGTGTATAAGTTGAATGATTGTGATTTTGGGATGATGATCATACATAGATTATGAATTGATTGTAAATGATATTGAGTTGAAATGGAAGTGAAAATGAGTTAGGAATGATAGATATGCATAATATGGGTCATAGGTAGCTTGAGGAGCTGGAAACATGGAATTTGACCCGTAAACGTCCGCTAGACTGACTTGATGTCCTCTAGGCGGACCTTCTCGGGTGTTTTAGTGTCCCAGCTCAATCCATGTCTATTCGAAGGGACTTAATGTCCATTAGGCGGACCTTATCGGGTCTAAAAAGGTCCCCAGACCAGTCCATGTCTGTTTAAAAGGACGTCTTTCCATTAAGCAGACCTTCTTGGGACAGTTTTAAAAATGTGCAAATTTTGACTCTCTAAATAGTAAGAATCTCTCATTGGGGTCTTCATGGAAGTTATAGAACACGAATTACTCTTCGAAACCATGCTTGAATGACCATAATCTGACACTCATAGTGAAAGTTATGCTAATTGTCCCAAATCATGTACATATGCAAATTGTGGACCCACCAATGCTTTTCTCTGACCTATTAAGGCTTGAATGTAGATTGAAATATACTTAGTTTGATATCCAAATAAGAGATAAAAATGAGTGATTTGTTTAGGGTGACGATTGAGGGTATAAACATAAGAATGGATTGTCGTATATCAAGTGTTCAAATTATGGAAATTTTGGGATGTTATAAGAATGGAGGTGAGCCTAAGTTGGCTAATGAGATTCCATCCAAAAGGACCCTGCAAGGTAATGTGCTCATGTATGACTCTGAAGTTAGGCTCCGGAAACGAGGCCTAACATTTTTACTCGGAGGCACACATTTGTGATGCGTGTTGCTCTGGTTACTTAGCTATTATCACGTTTTCAACTGACTACTAGCTCTATTCACAACCTAAAGGCCAGTGAAATAGTGAATTAACAACTTATTAATTTTTTTCATTGCCTACCTTATCGCTTTAAACTAATCATTTCCATGAAAAATACTTGTTAAGCTACTTAACCTAAAAGGCCTCAAATTATAAATCAATGCGACAATCTAAAGGGTGCTAAATTTACACTAAGTCTTAATTACGCTGTATATTTATTCAAAGGCCCCCTAATTCATTAATTTTGTAGGCTAATGATCATTCACAATCTAATAGACTATGTCCAAAATTAAAAATTTTCACTCAATCTAAGCCATTAACACATTCACACAATACAACCTAATACTATTATACAATATGCAAAATTCACATACAAAAGAAAAACACAAAATCCCTCCCCACACTTGAACAACACATTGTCCTCAATATGAGAAGGAAGTAAACACAACCACAACAATTAAAGTAACAAAGAACAAATAAAATTAACAATAGAACTAATAACAATAAAACTAAAAATAAACATAAAAATAAATAAAACAAAATAAAATTGGAGAAAATTTTAGATTAGACTTAGATCCTAAGGTGACGGAGGTGGTGATGGTATAGGAGGTGGTAATTGAATCCCTTGAGCTTCGAAATATCGATGAAGTCATCGAATCTCTTGACTTTGGCGATGTTATGTACGCACCACTTCCTTAAGCATTCTGTTGGTTTCAAAAATTGCATCCATAACCTTTTTCCAACATTGGTCTTCTTCTTCGTCTTCTTTGAATGCTTCACTTATCGAGTCCACCTATGCCTGCTGAGTTGATGTGGAGCTCGAACTTGCCTGACCTGTCTTTGTCCATACATCTGTCTTCTCATAGATATCCTGCAGTTCCATATTGGTGGAATGGATGATTTCTGCCCAAAATAAATGATGGTGATCAAGAAATTCCAGCGGGTGAACTGTTAATCTGGTCCAATTTAGCCCAAAATGTTCAACAATGGTGGAAATCATGTTCCCCATTCCTAGATGGTTTCACTTTGACGGAGTCACAGCAAGAGCATTTAGCACATGCGTGGATGTGCATACCCTAATACAATGGTCCATGCACACAGTATGAAGAGTTCTTTGGTTGAACACTTATTTGTTTCTAATTTATCAAAGACCAACTGACATATAGACTTGTGTAGCAACAAGTGTTCATGGGATCGAATAATGTTTTTGTGGGCATTTTTAGCGTAAAAATGTTTGATACCAGTGAGCTTGTGCCAGTATTGGGAAGGACAGAAATCATCATGTTGGTCGATAATGGTGGATTAGGGGAATCCACACATCTCGCATGATCTCGATAGTTAATTCATGTGCTTGACCCCCCCCCCCCCCCAATCTAAACCATATTTCCTTAGTGTTCTTGGGATCAAAGCTCAAGGTTGTAAAGAATTCTAAAGTCAGCTCTTCATAGACCGAAAATTGGAACCGAATAAACTGGCCCTACTGATGCTCTACCTACTCACGCACTTCTATCCTATCCAAGGTATCAAAGTCAAAATATCTAGGAACTACAATTTGCCTAGAGCGAAGTGAACGAAAATTACTACCTTCCCCCTCGGTTTAAATAGGAAATGGAGCTCCAAAGTCTACTGCTTGGTTCCTTCTCCCCCGTCCTGAGACTTATTGTCATCTATAGGGCTCTCATCAAGTTGTTTGCTTAATATGGGGTATGATTGGATTGAGTTTGGAAAAATTTAAGGTTGAAAATTTCTAGAGAGATATTAGAGTGTTTGGAAGCTAGAATTCTAGAGAGATAAAATGAAAATGAAAGTGAAGTTTAAAGTTAAGTAAGAATTGAACATATAGGTGGTAAAAGGGTAAAATGGTAAAATTTTCAATTAAAAATCGCATCCTCCCCAAGATCGTGGTATGCGATGTACTAATAAAGGAAACTCAGTCACTGGTCACCAGAAGGACTTTGGTGTTAGGCCAGCGCCTGTATCCTATCACCAAAGTCCTTCTTTTTCCAATTCTTTTTCTCTTTCACTTCTCTTTATATGCTTGCGTCATCTTCCCCATTAATTTAAATTTCTATTCCTCTTTCTCATTTATTCAACCAAAACATAAACATAAACCTAACTACAAAATTCAACTGATCTAGCAAAATTAAACTCTAAACTAATTTTTCCATGAGTTGTATCCCATGCAGCGCTTCTTTTATCATCAGTAGCTCGACGCTCCTTTTAAGCTCACGGTGGTTGAAATAACTAATTCGATGGTAGCGCCGTTATTAATCTCAAAGTCTGAATATTTGCTACTCTATTGCGTCTACCACCTTCCTTGAAATTTTTCTTGTCTCACTTTCTCCTTCGCAAGCACTTCTTGCAGAAAGCACTTACAAGATCCTCGATGTCTTCCCATTCTCCTCAAGGTTTGGGTTTGTTGTGATCCACTAGAGGTGATGGAGTTTCGTACTCTCTCAAGGTTACCTTGAAGGTCAGTTGCTCCTTCCCTACTTGTAGAGTTAGTTCGCCCCCATCCAGATGAATAATTAAACGCACAGTGGCTAAGAACAGTCGTACAAAAATCATCAAAGTATCCTCATTTTCATTGATATCCAAGATACAGAAATCTGTGGGAAAGATAAAATTGCCAACCTTTACCGGCACATCTTATTGATTCCTATCAGTCTGAGTGATGTCCTATCGGTCGTCTTAATCAAAAAATTCTTAGGCACTAACCCTCGTAACCTTAATTTAAGACTGAGGGTGTAGGAAATCACATTTACACTTGCGTCTAAGTCTGTGAATGCCCTATCTATGATGATCTTGTTAATACTGCAAGGGATGAAAAAGTCCCTTAGATCATCCTTCTTCACTATATTGGGGATGTCTTCCAATGTTCGCTCCTTCCCCTTCTCCGTGACGGGCTCTTGTAAATTAAACTTAGCCTGTATTTGTTCTTTCACCTGCTAAACTTTATTTGGCTCAATTTCTTGCAAATTTTTTGCTTCCCTCCTAACATATAATTCCTTCTGAGTAAAAAATTGGTGCGGGAGTATTTGTCGAGTTACTTGCACCGATTTGCTCATAGTCTCACTTGGAAGGCTTTCTTTAACTATTTGACCTTCTCCTTCCTCTTCTTTTTCCAGCTCCTCTTCCTAAATTTGGATGAGAACCATGATACACTCCTTTCGGTTCGACTCAGTGTTGCTTAGGAGAGTTCCAGCATTCTGAGTTGACATTGCCTCCACGAGTTGCTCCACTTGAACTTCTAAATTGTGGATAGACGAAGCATGATTCTTCGTGACTTGCTCAAATTTACTCTCGAGCCTCCTATGTGCTTCCTCCATTCCTCCTATATTATCCAAAATTCTATCCAATTTTGAATCTATCGAGCTTGTTTTGTCCTGTTGGAAGCTCAATTGTCCTTGGGGTCTAAACTGCCCTCCATTATTGTTATTAGATCAAGAGAAGTTTGGGTGATTCTTCCACCTGGGGTTATATGTGTTAGAGTAGGGATTATTACCCCTCCATGTCCGAATTGGGCCCCTATATAATTAACTTGCTCTGAATTCTCTTCCTCATCAGATAAAAGTCCACCGTATCATGATCTACTTGGCTGCATAGCTCACACTTTAATTGTGTGACCTTTACTGTAGCTGAGGATGATGCCTTCATATTACTAAGTTGCCGTGACAAATTGTTGATCTTGGCTTGCATCTCTATCATTTGATCGATTGTGACAACTCCTTTCTGCTCTCTAAAGTTAGTAAGTTGCCTACTATGTTCACTCACCCATAAATAACTATTACTGGCAATCTCCTCTATTAATTCCTCTGCTTCATCAACTGTCTTTCTCATTAACGATCCTCTCGACGCCGTATCAATGGTGCCTCTGGTATGTGGGTTCACTCCATTATAAAATGTCTGTAGCATGAACTCTTTGGGTAAATTGTGGTGTGGGCATCTCCTCTGTAGGTCCTTGTAATAGACTCCCCATCACTTTATTAGAAATTTATAATTTCCTTAATAATTTTGGTGGTCTTCATTAATGGGAAGTATTTATCTAAAAAGGCACGCACTAACTGTTCCTACGTTGTAATGTTAGCGGGGCTCAGTGAATGATACTAAGCCTTCGCTCTATCCCTAAGTGTGAAGGGAAATAGCCTAATCCTCACTACGTCTTTTGAAATCTGGTGATACTAGAAAGTATCGCAGATCTCAAGAACTCATGATGTGAATGTTTGGGTGTTCATTTTCCAGTCCATAAAATTGGACATTCTGTTGAAGCATATTCAGGAGGGCTAGTTTAATTTCAAATGAGACCATTTGAACTAGCGATCTAGCCACTCCTTGGTTCACAGGTTTGAACCCTGGTCTCATCAAATTCATAAGGGTCCTCTGTTGTTGCCTGCCAGGATTAACTTCTTAATCCATGTTTCTTTGGAAGTTCTTAGCCATTTGTGCTTAACTTCTTAATCCATGGTTCTTTGGAAGTTCTTAGCCATTTGTGCTTTCTTAATCTCTTCTTCGTCTTCTCACCAAGCTTTCCAATCGTTCTAAATGGGTTATACCTAGATCTAAAGTCTCTGCTGTAAGACTCTCTTATGTTCATGCCAGAGCATAATTCTTATGTAAAATAATGCAAAATGAAACAAAAATTAAAACTATCCTAAAGCCTTAAACTATAGAACTAAGTTGCCTTCCTCGGCAACGGTGCCAAAAACATGTTCGCTTAAGGTTATATGCTCTAAGTTTTACTAGTTATAATCTTGGTAATTACCGCAAGCACACGGGTCGTTCACTTAGTACCTAAGGTGTCGATCCCACGAGGAAGGGAACTAGTCCTAAAATCTAAAGGCAGTTAAGTTCGCAATTAACCTAATTAAAGAGCTAATGCAGAAAATAGATCAATTGATAATTAAATTTGAGAAATTAAAGTGCCAAAAGAATAAACAAAATAGCAAACCACACAATTAATCCGAAACCAACCTAGAAATAACCCAGTAAGAGATAGGAGGATTCAATTCGAAACTAAAGAAAATCTATCAATTATGTAATTTTTTATTTAACGGGCCTAGACGATCCTAGGGTGAATTAATCTCTCTCGATTTATAATTCTTGACCCTCAATGATAAACCCTAATTCAAATTATAAAAATTGTGATCTCTCAATCTGCAATTGGTCCAAAACTTAAATTAGTTCTGAATTTATCTATTAGCGTACTGAGAATTTATGCTCGATCTCTCATTACACGACTCTACCAGTTTGACTCAACTCTCTACCTATCGATTCACCTAACTCTCGTTACTCCAAATTGATGATTTTTATCGACTCACCCTCTTAGTTTATTGCCAAGTTATGAAGAATCAAAATTGAATCACAATTAAATCAAAATAAAACACCATTAAATAAATTTTTATTAATCCCTAGAACAAAAACAACCCGAAGGTTAGTTTAGATAAAAAATCAACACTCAACAATAGTAATTCCAACCAATATTCAAATCTCATACATCAATGAAATCAAAGTAACAATAGGAAATACTATTGGAGTGGATCTCAGAGGTCATGACTACAAGAAACCGCCTATTCTAGGAAGTACTTCACGTCAAAATGTATCTCCGTGCCTCTCTTCCTTAGTCTCCTTCCTCAATCGCTTGATTTCTCTCTAGGTTCCTCTTGGATTTTTGCAAAAACTCACTGTTTTGCTTCACTCTCTTTGCTCTTTATTAATTGCTGGCGACCATCTTTTATTGCATTATTTATTGTGTAGCATCCCTAGGTCAAACTTGGGGTCAAAACAGTCCGATCAATCACTCAAAATTCAAGTGTTCGTGTCAGCCCGACACAGAGCACGATCGTGGCCTTAGATGTCATGATCATGACCAGCGCTTTGCCCTTTCTATCACGATCGTGGCCTAAAGTACACAATCATAGCTTGACTTGACGCTCTCTATCACGACCGTGGCCTAAAGTGCACATGTCATATGCTTTTTGGTCCGAAACTCTTCAAATCTTCACCATTCTTCCCTGATTACCTACAACACTAGTATGCTAAAGGTACCTAAACAAATAGAATTTAAGCTTAAAGATTCCAACTATAAAAAACACTCAAACACAAAACTAATTTAATTAAAGCCTAAATGCATACTCAATGCTCAATTTAACACTAAATGTACAACAAATTAAACCCTAAAGCATCAAGTAAAACATAAATATTAGTATTAATGATTGGTTTATCCTTCAAGATTATGGTGAAAGATATTTTTTCAAAATGATGTGTGCTTATGCACCAAGTAAGGTTGGATGAACAACTTAAGAACCAATTTTGGGAAGAGCTAGAAAAGGTAATTCAATAAAATTTCCTTGATGAGAAAGTTCTTATAATATGAGACTTTGATGACCATATGGGTGTAATGTCTTATGGGTATTCATAGGCCTATAGGGGTTTCAAGTATGAAGATAGGAATGATAATGGGAATACTTTGTTAGACTTCATGGTAGCATTTGAGTTGTTGGTAGCCAACTCATTTTTAAGAAGAACAAGGAGCAATTAGTGACTTTTAGGAGTAGAACTATGAAGACTTAAATTGAATACTTCCTTATAAGGTGAAGTGATTAGTTTAGTTTTAAGGATTACAAGTTGATACCTAACATTTGCTTATTAAATCAACACAATTTATTAGTTATTGATCTTATAATTAAGGTTTTGCGAAAGAAAAGTCCTACGAGGTGTACCACAATTAGGTGGTGTAGTCTAAAAGGGGATATAGTGGAACAATTTAGGGATAGATTAATGTCTAGAGACAAATGAAAAATAGAAGGAGATGCCAACAGTAACAAATCTTTTAACGAATGCAACTAAGGTGATCTTAGGAGTTTCTAAAGGGCTTAAGGATAATAAGATGGGGTCTTGGTGGTGGATCAAGATGTATGAGAAAAGGTTAAGATTAAGAAGTTTTCCTATAAAACTTTACTTGATAACATCATATATGTAGAGAGGGTAGTTAATAAAGAAAGTTATAACTTGGTTAAGAAAGAGGTAAAAAGGATAGTCTCAAAGACCAAAATCAGAGCTTATGGGACATTATACCAACTATTGGAAACTAAATATAGAGAAAAACTATATATTTAATTAGAGAGAGCTAGGGAACATAAAACAAGAAACATTTTTGTATAAAAGATGAAGCAACACAGGTGTTTGTAGATAAAAATAAGAATAAAGAAAAGATGGCAAAGATACTTCTATAGCCTTTTTATTGAGGTGAAGATGACAACATCTCCTTAAGTGATCTTAGCATATCTCAGAGGTATTGTAACTTAATTCGTGACTGAAAAATCATAAAGAAGAAATTAAAGGAGCTTTGAGGGGGATAAAGAGTATGAAGGTAGTAAGACTTGATGAGATACCCATAAAGGTGTGGAAAATCTTAGATGAATAGGGTACTCAGCTAGCCAAGCTTTTTAATATGATCCTCAAATCCACGAAAATTTTAGATGAGTATAGACTAAGTATGTTGATTCCTCTATACAAGAACAAAGGTGACATTTAAAGCTGTAACAACTATAAAGGCATCAAACTATTTAGTCACATCAAGAAGTTATAAGGGAGGGTTATTGAGAAAAGAGTGAGAAAGGGTACATCTATCTCAAAAAAATAATTTGATTTCATACTAGAGAGCTCAATGATAGAAGCTATACACCTCCTAAAAAGATTAATGGAATATTATAGGGAAAGACAGTGAGACCTACAAGTGGTTTTGATTGACTTAAAGAAGGCCTATGAAAGGGTACCTAGGGAAATCATATGGAGGTGTTTAGAAGTTAAGGGAGTTTCTATGGCCGATATATGAGTTATTAGGGATATGTATAAAGGTGTTTAGACTAGAATAAAGATAACAAGAGGAAATATAAATCATTTCTCTATTAATATTATGCTACACCAAGGTTCCTTATTAAGCCACTTCTTGTTTGTATAATGATAGGTGAACTCACCAAGATTATCCAAAAGGATGTGCCTTAGTGTATGTTATTTACTGATGACATTGTTTTAGTGGATAAGATAAAAGAGGTTTTTAGTGTCAAGCTAGGACTTTTAAGGGATATGCTAGATTCAAATGGCTTTAAACGGAACAAGACTAATACTGAGTAAATAGAGTGTAACTTTTCATGCTCTAAGATGGCATTCATTGTGGAGATAAAGATTGGCTCAATGACATCATCCAAAACAATGACAAGATCGATGAAAACATAGTTCAGGTATCAAATCAAGGAGACTTAAATGGAGGAGTACATTAGGAGTTTTATGTGACAATAATGTACCACTTAAACTATAAGGTAAATTTTACCATTTAGCAGTTAGGTTGGCCATACTCTATAGCAAAAGTGTTGTCCTTTAAACAAGTACATAGTCACAAGTTAATGGTGGTGAAGATGAGAATGCTTCGCTAGATATGTAACCTTACTAGAAGAGATAAAGTGTCGAATGTCGTGTTAGGAGATTACGTAAGGGTAACTAACATTGAAGGAAAATTAAAGGAGACAAGGCTTAGGTGGATTAGATATATTAAGAGTAGACATCCTAACACCCCAGTGAAAAGATGGGAGAAGATTGTGCTTAGGGACTATAAGAGCAAATGGGAAAGTCCTCAGAAGAAATGATGGGAGGTGATTATGAATAATATGGCTCTACTGAAGCTTACCGAGGACTTAATAGAATAGTTTAGTGAACTAGGATATAATTAAAGGATCTCACATAGAGAGATCCTCCTCTTTCTCATAAGTTTGTTAAATTTCCTCTGAGTCTTGTATCTTGTATTTAGCCTAAACAATTTATCTATAGTACTTTCTCTTTAGTTATTTTGCTTAAACTTTTCCTTCTTACATTAAATATTTTTCTATTTACTTGTTTGTTTTATTAATTTATTTCTCTTCTTTCTTTTTTCTATTATTTACTTATTTTATCTTGTATTATTATTCATTACCCTTTTTTAATCTTTATTGTATTGTTTATTATGTCACTACATTTTTATTTTATTTTATTTTTATATTTATCTTTTATCATTTTTTTATTTTTAATTTATTATTTTAAATATTTGGTTTCTCTTATTCTTTATTCTTTATTTCTTTATTTTGATCTAGAATTTCTTTATTATTATTCTTATTTTATTTTTATTTTTATGTAGTTATTTTTATATATTTTTTGGTTTTGTTTTATATAAACAGCTCTAAAAAACTTTGTTTCTTTTCTTTTTCCTTGTGGGTTTATCGAAAATAGCCACTTTACTAGTTAAGGGTAAGGCTGTGCACTTTTGGACCTTTCCAGATCCCACATTGTTATCTTTATAATCACTTTATTCTTCTTGCTTCATTGAATATGGAGAGATAAAAGGTCATAGTCACAATTGATATCCAACACGGATAAAATAACCACTCATAGCCTCTTTTATTTAGTTGAACTGATCATTTTGATCGTTATAGAGTTCTTAAACCTTTTTTAATGTATGCCCATGTTTTTTTAACTCTTACAGAATCCTCCTTTGACCTTTTTGTATAGGATTCAAAACTGTTCATAGAGGAGGTTAACAAACATTCTTATCGATTGATGCCTCTTTCTTATTATGTTGTGTTAGTTATTGAATAGTCTTATCCATATCATCTTCCATAGTCTTAACTAGGCCTCAATATGTTTAAGGGATATAACATCATTATTCCTATAAATAAAGACCACTAATTCTACATTGTTATATCCACTAAAGCTAAAGTTATAAGCCTCACTCCTTGATTTATTCCCATCATCCCTAATAATCAATATAATCTAAAAGACAAAATGAAGGGATTTGATCTTATCTTTATAAATGTGATGGGCATGTTAAAGCACCATAATGTTGAACACTATCAAAAAAACAAGTAAACAAAAAATAGTAAAGTGGATTCTCTTAAAAGGGTAGGTAGACAAACAAAGGCAATGATATTTTCCCTCTTAGAAAAGTAAGTGCAAATTTTTTGACATGAGAAATAATTTATTATCCATATTATGGGCCTTATATAAAGGGTTGTACAGTTGAGAATGAATTGAATCAATAGTTAAGATTAAATAACAAATTGTCTCCCTACTGGTAGGGAAAGAATCTCCACAATATGAAAGATAATTGTATTCCACATAGAATATTCTCTAAGAATCTTATAAATGATTATTCTTTTCAAACCATCATCATATATCAAGTAAGGTTAAGTGAGAAACATAAGGTGGATGTCTAAAGGCTTATGTTTCACTACTGTTTATCTTCAACAGGATTAATTGATGTTTAAAAAATAATTTTGAATTATGTTGGCATGTCTGTTGCAAACTAATGATAATATAATTAAATGAATAAAATATGATTCTTTAGTGGCTTAAAAGGTTAATTTGACTAATAAATATTAAAATTTCTATCTTCGTGCTAAGTCACAAAAAGAAACTTAGGAGAAAATGATAAATTCATAACAGAAGTGCAATATGGGTTTCAATTACTCATTTAAAACTATTCTCTTTGATTATGTTTGAAGTAGAAAGGCCCACTCATATAACTAACATTTTGAGGATTGTAACTTACATTTTTCAAGTATGCTTAAAATATAAGATTAATCGAGAGATAGCTATCCACTTATGGAAGTAAAATTTTAAGCTTCCTAATAGAGTTAGAGCTAAACTCTACTAGAATAGTTAAAGTCAATCTATACTTCTTTAAAAAGTGCCTACATTATAAGGTAAGTGATAAACAATCAATTTACTATGCCTTTATGCCCATATTGAGTGTGTTTTGTTTATTATTTGAGAATTTTACAATTTTTGTACTTATTTTGTTTTAAGCATTTTTCAAGTCTTAATTGCCTTCGTTAATCAAAAGGAGGATAATTTGAGGGAAACTATGGCATAAGACGGAATAATTAGAGTTGTTTTAAAGATACAAACCTATGTGAAGATGTACACACCTACATGAGTAACATATACAACTGTGTAATGGACTATAAATGTGTAAAGCTTTAAAGACGCTATTTCTGTCTGTATAGGGATACACCTCCATTTAAGTAAAATACACACTTGTGTCCTATGCATATGTAAGCTACTGAAAACATTTAAAGTTGTGATATTCAAGTGTTTTTCAGATACATAATCATACATACGACCATGTGACTAACCATGTATAATCCAAAAACCATAATTTTACAATATAAAAGTTAATTATAAAGGGGATATGAAAGAAGAAACTAGAGTCAAAAGTAACAGTAAATTTAGAGTCAGTGACATAATTATAAACCTAAGACATGAAAAACACGAAGATTACTTAAGATATTTGATAAAAAGTAGCCTTTCATTAAAGATTAAAATGTATTTCATTATAAACAAGGGGGATATACATATCTATGGATTATTTTCCTTTTGATTATTCTTTTGATAGTTTGATGTTTGTTTTGTTTTCCATGTTTAGGAACTAAGTTTGTCTCCTACCCAGGTAGGATGAAACCAAAGTTGGGATGGATTTTTTTTATTTTATCGTTTACTTAATGTAATTTGATTTATTAATTCACTGAGATTCAATTATTCATTTCTATTCTTGAATTAATATATACGGGATATTAGTTTAGTATTTGATTGAGAAAGAAAAATCCGTTTGTATGAATAAAATTACCATAATTGAAAGGAGTTGCATACAAAAATAGAGATAGGTTGACATAAATCCTCTAGATTAGGATCAAACCTAATAGAGAAACTCATGAATCGAGTAATGTGATCTTAGGGGTTTGCCTAGAAAAAGGTTTCAATTAATCAATGGAGGATTAGTTATTAATATTTAAAAAAAAGATATTAACCTAAGATTGGAATTTTTATATTCCAATGATCATTAATTGAATTGCATGATTAAAGGTTAATACTTAAGAGAGTTTAGGGAGATTCATTACCTAGATACCAGTTATTTGATATATTGGATTAAAATTTGTGTTATATTTTTTTTAATTCATTATTATGTTTTAGTTTAGTTTTAAATTAAATGATCATCTTATTTGAAAGTTAGATAATATAAAAGATGCCATTATTAGTACTTGTATTCCCGTGGGATCGACTTATACATGTTAGTGTTATAGATACACCATATACTTATTGTTTAAAATTATATATTAATCAAATTTTTGGCACTATTTCTAGGTATTAGAACATTATAAAAAAAACTTGGTTTTATTAATATAGTCATTATTACATGTTTTTAATTTTTATTTTAT
This sequence comes from Erythroxylum suave, assembly GCA_027563595.1. Lineage (NCBI taxonomy): Eukaryota > Viridiplantae > Streptophyta > Magnoliopsida > Malpighiales > Erythroxylaceae > Erythroxylum > Erythroxylum suave. Next base: position 11,487 of record JAOSBN010141746.1, on the reverse strand, counting down.
TTTGTTTACTTATTTTATTGACTCTTTGGTTTTATTACTTCTGTAGATCTTGGGGTCAGTTTATGGCCTGAGGGAATCTATTGCACCTAGTTAATGAAGATTTAGAGATTAAAATAATAGCTCATAGAAATCTTTGAAGAACTCTACTTATAGAGTTTAAGTTAGATCGACTAATAAAGGACTTGGAAGGTCAAATTGATACCAAAGGATTAAGAACTATAGTAGACTAGTTAAGGACTATGTTTAATTAAACTAAACTAGACTTGATAAGCATGGAGTTTAACATCATGAGACCAACTGTCAACACCAATAATTTTGTGATTAAACTAAGTATTAATCAGATGGTGCAATCGTCTATCTAATTTAATGTGCTACGAGATGAGGACCCTAATAAACATATTGCAAACTTTCTAGATATTTAGGACAAATTTAAGGTTAATGGTGCCAATGACAATACAATTAGATTAAGACTACTTTTGTTCTTATTGAGGGGTAGGGTAAAGCAATGGTTAAACTCTTTACCTTGGCCATCACTTACCAATTAGGACCAAGTAGTAGAGAAGTTTCTTTTGAAGTACTTCCTATAAGCTAAAACTACCAAACTGAGGAATGACATCTCCTTTTATGCCCATGTTAATTCAGACACATTTTATGAAACATAGAAGAGGTTCAAAAAGATGTTAAGGAAGTTCCCACATCATAGTCTACCAATGTGGATGCAAGTACAAACTTCCTATAATACGCACAATGAAATGACAAGACAAATGATAGATGTAGTAGATAGGGGGTACTCTGAACAATAAAACGTCAAAAGCAAGTCAAGACCTTATTAAATACAACATGATGATCAATTATCATTGGTGCTCTTCTCAAGCAAGAATTAACAAACCAATAAGAGTATATGATGTAGATGTAGTTATGACAATGGTAAATTAGGTTAAAGCATTAAGTAAGAAGATCGATTGATTAATGATGAATCCTTAGCTATTCTAAGTTACAAAATGTGAGGTGTGCATGTTAGGACATCCAATTTAAGACTATTAAACACTACAGTTCGAGAATGTGGATTGCATAGGGAATGCTCCTAGACCCCAGAATAATCCATATAGCAATACATACAATTTGAGATGGAGGAATCACCCAAATTTTTCTTGGTGGAATCAAGGGTAGTCAAGGAACATCCCTTTATCAAGATTCCAGTAATACCCACCTCAAGAAAAGAAGCTAAGCAAGAAGATATAAAGGTACCTCTAGTTCTAGTTCAACCATTTTTTAAGGTTGATAAATGTATCTTCTAGTTGATTTTATGATTCTTAACATACAAGAAGATATAAAGGTACCTCTAGTTCTAGTTCAACCATTTTTTGACCACTACTAAGTTAATTACTAAATTTAGCGACGACAAGCCAATGCTTAAAGTTGGGGATGAAGAGGTCTTATTTAAAATATTTGATATCATGAATTATTAATTTAGAATTTTTGATTATGATGATTCTATTGGTATACTTGAAAATTTAGTTTCAAATGTTTTACAGGACTCTCCTTCTAAAGGTTTGCTGGAGTAGTTTGCAGTTCAACATGGAAAGAAGGATGAAAACATGACACAAAGAAAAAGTAGATCTTAAGAGGTTAAGGAACCCACGGTAAAAAATAGCAAACTTAATTTATATAAGCCACCTTGAACATGATAGGCATATTGAGTAGAAGAGGTTAAAAAACTGATTGGGAGGCAACCTAAGAATTAGGATAATTTTCTTTGACTTGATTATGTTATTTTGTTTACTTTTTAGCTTTAGTTTAAGTTTTTTTTTTGGTGTATTTTATGTTAGGTTGTAGAGCATCTTCATTTGATTATGCCTACTTTAAATGAATTTTTTTGTTTTAAAGAATTTTTAGGTATACATAGGCATGTATATATGAAAATGTATTTCAACATATTTTACACGATTCCAGTGACCTATACGGTCATATGACACAGTTATGTATAATCATGGAGCTTTAAAAAATGTTAACATATGTCTACAGTTAGTTAAATAGGTATGTCCCATGTTTGTGTATCTCAAGTTGCCTGGAATGTGTCATAACACATGCCTATGTCAAAAGCTGCACATTCACATTGAGTTACACGATCACACATACTACCATGTATATGACATTGTAAGTTTACAAAAAGTCAAATGCTTGTGTATCATAAGTCACATAATATGATGACCTGCACAGTTAATTATATGACCCAACACATATTAGAAACCCTATTTCTCTTCTTCTTTCCCACTTTTCTCTCCCTTTGCCGCCTCCTACCTATTGAACCTCTCCCTACTTTAGCCTAACCGAACGTCTTTTGAGTGATTTTGCAACACCAATGCAATTTTTTCTTACCTTTTATGTGTATTATACTTGGAAATTTAGATATTTTTGTAAATTTTATGTTTTTTCATCACCAAATTGTTAGTGTTATGCAATTCTTACATTTTTGTTCTTAATTTTCAATTACAAATCGAATTTCATTCTTTTCCATATAAAATATAGGATTAATTTGATGAATTGTATGAATTGGATCAAATTTTATTTGGGTAGGGAATCTTGCCTGCTAAGTTAGAAAATTATGATGATTTGTTTATATTAAGACTAATTTGTTAATTTTCTAGTAATTAGGTTTTAATTTCATTTCAATTTAGTA
>JAOSBN010141720.1:0-25992 GCA_027563595.1 Erythroxylum suave | reverse complement strand
AGGTGACTCACAGACCACCCGTAAAGAAGATCCCACAAACCTGAGCCTTTTTGGTTGCCGTCATATGAAGCCGAGCTACGTAACGAACAGGAATGGTCAAGATTACGACATCTGTGAGGACATTGATTGAACTGATCATCGTATCAATCTCAGGTCATGTGTGATGCCGTCTTTGAAGGGAGAAAGAGCGGCCAGGACTTACCCAAATACTAAGAACGGTGGTGTCGCGTTGATACATGTCCCTGTACCTGCGGTCCACATCATCGAAATCGGGATGCATATGAAACAAGACTGTAGGACGAAGGCAAGATTGTATAGAGCTGTGAAGACGCCGACTGCGGTCGCAATACGTCTGAGCGTCACACTAGGGAAGATGCGGCAATAGAAGCACAGTACTGACGTCTTGATGAGTACAGTCGCAATCGCATACGCTGTGAAGTCGACTAGGAGGCACTGCGGCTCGCGGTCAGACAAGTGGTATGAGCATTTAGTACGCATACTACTTACGATGATGTATCTTCGAGCGTCAACGTAGATGAAATGTTCGCCCATCTTGCCAACGATGCTGGCGATGGGGTATGGGAGGATGAAAAACTATGAGAACCGTCATCGATCACGTCGCCGAATGATACGACCAGCAAAACTCTTACAGTAGCCGTGATTATGAGCCAGTCGTCCATGCCGAACTTCATCTTCGAACGGTATCGTGAGTAACAACGTAAGATAACTGCGCCAAAGGCCAGAACCAGACCTGCAATCGATGCAGCTAGCCACTGATCTCGGCGAGACTCGGTGGAATCTGAGATCGCAATTGCATCCATGACTCTTTGTGCAAGTACGAGTGCTGATGCTACTACGAAGGGTAGGACGCTGAGACAGCATGTCAACGATGGCGGTCCAGAGAGCACATATGTTGAAAAGCCGTTGGTAGACAGTCGCTGTTCATCAAGCGCAAGGATTGCCGCCGCAAGGTGTGTATCGAACGGCCACGGATTCGCATCACTTCCGGATGAAGGGGCGACTTCTGGCTAGCTCAACACTACCAGTGATGGCATCGAAGCTATCGGTATGGTAAGCTCCTCCTTGTGGCTTAAACATCTTTGGAGTCCAGTGGACAATTTTGCCCAGAAAATGCCCAGCAGTAAAGACTTGTTTATGGGGATTGTGAGGTACTATCTGTGGCTTGATATTCTCCCTTGCTCCAAGATGGCATTCGCAAGCACTTCGAACGATATCATCGAAGATCGTACACCGAGAGGCGTAGATCCTCTCGGATACTGAATTGTTACATCTGACTAGGGCTTTGACCAGGACTCCGAACAAGTCCGAGCTCCAGTCAGAACACAACAACCTGGTGTGGGAGGGTTGACACAGAGCGCTGGTCTGGCGAGATCGTACAAGTCTGACCAAAATGATGGCGTGTCGTATCGTAATGCTGCTAATGGCTTGACAAGTCTTGCGCGGCAAAGCCGTGATCAGCACAAACCGGCAAGGACGGATATACTATGAGGAAAACGACCGCAGATCGCGCGTCCTTCTTGGCCTGATCTAGTGACGAATAGACGTGCCGCCGCCCCTGGGCTTTGCCGCGCAGACCACAGAGCTCCATTGACCGGTATTTAGGTCTGTGCCGGCTAGGTTCTGCCAGTCTTGTCACCCGAAGTTCGGTCCAGGTACAGCTGGGTCGAGCAGCGATCCACTCCAACACAGTAATGACTGAAATATACAAGCCAGAGGGTGTCCTGCTCGTGGGCAGTGTGCCCCTCCCAACCACCAAAGAGGTCTTCACTAAAGTGTGTCATGCTTTGCCAGGACGTCTCCGCACATTGCCCGATGGTGAACCGGGTGAGCGATGGAATTATATCGCGTGGCAACATCATAGGTTTCCTGTTGGCGTTTGGCAACCGCATTACAATCCTCCATACGAGGATTTGGATCCAGAGATCAGCTTCGACACAGTCAAGCCTACTCTGTACGATGAGGCTGCTATCACGTCTTACACAGACTTTGTTGAGATGAGAAAGCAAGGCTTGATTCCATCAGATGTGCGCTTTCAGATATGTCTCCCGACGCCGACAAACTCATTGGCATGCACCTGCAAACCTGAATTCGTCCCACGGCTTGAGCCGTTCTACGTGAAGCGTTTCAAGGAGACACTCGCTAATATTGCCAAATCAATACCTCACGACGATATGGTCATTCAATGGGACATCTCTTATGAGATATCGGCTATGGAATTCGAGTCAGGCAGGTTCCAAAATCCCTGGTTCGATTGCTTCTACAAGCCTGTCAAGCAGGGTGCCATTCAACAATTGGTCGATCTGATCAAGGAGATCCCTTCCGACATTCACCAGTCTTTTCATTTATGCTACGGTGATCTGGACCACAAGCATTTCGTTCAACCCCAGGACCTGGGCTTGTTAGTAGACTTTGCGAACAATCTTCATGAAGCTGTCATCAAAACTCACATCGTTGAATGGATTCAGATGCCCGTCCCACCAGATCGCATGGACACTGCGTACTTCAAACCTCTTCAGATGCTGCGAGTCAACAATACACGATTGTATCTGGGTCTACTACACCCGAACGACGAATCAGGCACATTATCAAGGATTCGAAGCGCTTACTCGATCTACCAGCGTCCGTTTGGAGTGTCTACAGAGTGCGGACTCGGCAGGACACCCATAGATGACGTGGAGAGCATCTTGTCGATTGCACAGGCTGTCACAGTACCAGTGGGTGGAATACTACAATAGACAGAGTGGCCATACTCAGTCTTCGGAGCTCTCGTTCATCGATTTGCCGGCTGCAATGAGTTTCACAAACTTCTGGAATTCCCGATATTGATCTTGTCTGTGCTATAGTTTTACATATTTTGCATGCTTTCAGGCGCAGGTATGGTCACCTTTGACAGGAACTCACAACGAACTCAATGTTACAGGTGAAAAGCTACGATCCAATACCTGCACTCGACTAAAGCTCCTCACCGTGTACAAATCTTGTATCACACAACACGCTCCTTGAATGGTATGCCAAAATGGCTGCCGTTGTGCCAGAGTCCACTGAAGTGGAAGCAACATCACGATCCTGGAGAACGGGTATTCTTTCCACCTTCAACAGGCACGCGGAGCCGCGTTCTGCAGCAGTCAAGAATATTCTGGTCAATTGTATGAGGGTATCAGATGAGAAAGAGCCGCTCTAAGACCAATTTTGGCCGTCCGACTTGCTCTCACGAGGAGCCTATTGTGTTAGAGAACAGGATGTGACCCAGCATATATGAATGCATCCCGGTCATGTTCGTCATGTGCAAACAGTGCGTTTGCTCTGTGCAAGTGCCTAAGACAAGCTCCGTTGTGATCGACGTTCGAGCTTAGAAGGCAGATCATCTGTCCTCCAAGAAGTTCCCGATGAAAGTTCAATTGCGAGCGTCATAATTACAATACCGGTGACCAGTGCCAATATGCACTGACTCGCCCTGCAGCTACCTCCCACAGACTAGTACATGAACTATCAGCCATGCGAGAGTAGAGGAGCAATTAAATGCAGCCTTACGGTGGCCCAGCACTCGTTAGGTGCGTGCCATAATTTCATCAGTATCATAGAACCTCATCTATGCTAAACCCAGACAGACACGAATCTTGCTACCTTCAGCTTTCTCCTTAGATTTGCGCTGGCTTCTCAAAGTGGACCATCGTCGTTGTAAAATTGATCTCAAGCAGTCTCCAAGCTCATCCACTCAATTCCTCTACGCGCCAAAATTTGTCCCATGCCTTCACCCACGTGTCTGACTTCAGCTTTTCCAGCCAGTCAAGGAATGCGACAGGTGCCTCGCCGTCAATGTACATGATCTGATCTTTCATACCTCGCCAGCCTGTCACTGGGCCCTTGACGTACTTGTGATTTAGCCCACAAAACGTTGGTATACTCGCATTGGCCGCTTTCTTGTGTTCATCACTCTCTGCTTCGGCGTTATTCCAGTCTTGACGTTGTTGATAACATTGCTCACACAGAAGACAAGACGAACAGACCAGACATCCATAGAGAGTTGTGTCCCCAAATTTTCTCTGCGATCTTATGGGTGAGCACGTAGAACCGTCGCATGATGGCTTGTCCCCGAAGAAAACGAACCCTTCTCCCGTCTCTACGTTCGTGCCTGTGTTTGCAATTGAGTCTGACAGCTCGGCCTCTCCAGCGCCGCCGCTGACTAGCTCCTCCTCAGGCACTATTCCGGGAAATCTGGCCGACATAGCAACGCCTATCTCTTGCTCGAAGCCATCCATAAGTGCAAGAACCTTGCACAAGCTGATGAGGCCTGTCTCGTCGTTCCATCCATCGTTGTCTGTCAAGTAGATACAACACATCTGGAATGCCTGTTGCAGCATTCTTTGAAACTCTAGGGATGGACCCAGCCGCTTCAACATTCTTGCTAGCGTTATTGTATGATGCACGGAAGCAGTTGCAGCGACGTTGATATGAGTAGCTAGATTACGTAGCAGTAATCCTTTGGTCTCTTCATAAAGCTTCATCTTGACCCCTGGGTCCGCGGTCGCGCGAAATTTCTCGTACAACATGTCACACATTTTGCTGATCGCTTGACTCAAAGCCCATTCTGGCTCCTCATTTGTCAGCACGTAGAAGTCACCGCTTGCAGTGCCATCGAGGACCTGATTAAGAATGTTTTCGGCAGCTGTTAGGTCATTGCAGACGTACCTGTAGCAAATCGCAAGTTCGATCTGAATTGGAGCTGCAGCTTGTAAAACTTCCAATCCGCGGATCACTTCCTGGTACCAGTGTAGCAAGAACTGTCGATCACCAACTGCTGCACCTATATGCCTCAAGTCAGCATGATATGTCTCTCGCTTATAAAAGTCTGAGGTCATGTATGCTAGAGCGTCAGCGAGTTTCCACTTCTGGACCAAAGCGGCAGCGTCCTCCACTCCGTGTAGGCGTGTTCTTCTTAATTCATCTTTGATCGTCTTTGCGTCAATGAAATCGGCGCCAGACAATTCTCGGACCATTTTGTATGCCTGAAACCCCTCCTCCTGTGAGCCAAGCTGGAATCTGACATCGGCAAGCGTTGCATAAGCCTGAGCGAGTAGGGTTGTGGGCCCCGTGACTTTTTTGACGACTTGACCGATATAGTAATCAGCGTACTGCCAGTACATGTTTGCTGCCTCTAGCGACTGTCGAACTAATCTGTTACCAAGCTGTCCATATGCCATACCAAGAGTGATCATGAGCTTGGACAGGGGCTGCTCATCTTGCAGATTCGAATATTCATCGAGCATGCTCTGTATCTTGTTGAGAAGCTCGGAGAAATCGCCGAATTTGTCAGCAGCTGTCCTGCATAAGACCATATAAGCCTCAAGTGTCAATTCCTCTGGGAGTAGGCTGACAATCGTGGACATTTCGTTATACGTCAAACCGTATTCGGCAGGCTTCATGTAGATCTCTTTGTGGCGAAATCGCAGATCTTCTTGCTCTCCGGAACTGCCATCCAATAGTGGCAGGCCAGCCTGTACACACGAAGAGTTAGCAATACGAGCTGAGATGAATGACATGTTACCGCATGGCCGTATCAAATCTTGCAAGCTCAATCTGGGCATACGTGATAATGACTTACGACGATGACGCAAGACCGGACAAACCAGTAAGGCTTATACATTTGCCGGAAATCCTTGGTCTGTAACCAGTGACGAATCATCCCTTTGGTTGTGGGCAACAGTACGTTCTGAGGTTCGTCTTTGACAGACTCACACCATGATCGAGCGGTCTGGCTGAGATCGTCTAGATGTTTCGGTGACACACTTGCTACACAGTCCTCGATTGACAGCAATGCGTTTCGGTCCTGGCCGAGCTTCTCCTGGAGTTGTCTCTGAATTTGCAGAAAGTCCGTATCGGTTTGGATAATATTTTCAGGGAGGTTGCTCGACTCATGAAGTAGCAGTGCTGTAGCTTCTATGAATTGGACTTGGTCATTGTGACCATGACTGTCCAGACTGACAAGTGCGTGATGCGCCAGCCAGTGTTCTGATGCATATTTTAGCAGCTGCGATTGCGCTCTGCTCTCATTGCGTAAAATCTCGGAGCAAATCAGGAACATCCTACGATTAGCTTCTGAACTGATGGTGCGGAGATCGTGGTTCTTCGGGGTAGAGGACCGAAAGAAGTCTCTCATACTTCTGTCCCAAAACTGTACAATCATCTTGCCATCCTGATATCCTGGTTCGTCGCTGTTCTTCTGCACGACCTTGAAAGAGTCATCAACACGATTTGATGTAGAACGCTGTTCTCCATAACCTTGTTCGAGTACAAGGAACCTACAGGGGTTAGATTGGCCAATATACCTGTTGGAAGAAGTCGTACCTTCGCAATGGTGACTGCTCAAGCTCGTCACCGAGCGAGAATTCTTGGTGCCCAGTGTGTGCTAACAAAGCTGTAATCCCATCTAGTGTTGGATAAACATGTGCAAAAGCCACCCACATGAAAACATCTCTGGCAGCTTCAAGTTGCGGTTTGCTAAGTCTCCGCGCGTAGTCGTCAAGCAATGCACTGAACATTTGGTCCAAGTCGGGTGGCATATTGCTGTTCAATTGTTTCAATATGCTCGATTTTCGCTCGAAGCTTTTGAGATTTCGAATCATGTACTCTGAGTACAGTATACCTATCGTCTGTTAGATTCCGATCCAGGAGATATTACAGGAACACTGACTGTCACTAGACCCCTCGAGTTGTCGTATTATTTTATCTTTAATTCCAGCGTCGAGGTTGCGTAAACGCCTTGATTTCGCAATACGATCTTGAATGATAGCTTTGTAGTCTTCGTGGTTCTTCTGAATTTCAACTGATACAGCTTCAGTGGCGATTTCCTTGCATTTCGCATGGTGCTCTGGTCGAAACAGAATAATCACACTGATCTGCATCGTTGAGTCCTGTGATAGATGTCCGATGAACTCCCAGAAACTAGCCATTTCAGTGGTATTCAGCTCATCGACGCCGTCGATGACCAATTGCAGATAACAAGACGAGCCTTGCTTGAAGTGAATCGCGATATGTTCTTTCCACACTTCACTCCAATCATGGTAGTTGATCCTATCAAATATTACGTCGTCAAACACAGTAACACGATGAGCTTGATCTGCCATATTAGCATTGATGCGGTCACATATTGACGGAGCTTGCTGAGCTATCTGTATCGTGACAGCAGCCATCGCTGAATACATGTCTTGTAGCCCGTTCACAAGATCCCGGAACAAGAAGTACGCAACAGTCTTCTTGGAAGACTCTGGGCTGGATTGCGCCAGACTGCGCAAATGCCTGTAAGTAGAGGTTGCCAAGCTAGTCTTACCAGATCCTCTGCTACCTGAAATGATCAATATCTTCGGCGACGAATTGCTCTGAGCCGCCCAAGCCTTCCACGAAGGTTCTTTGAACAACCACTGACAGGTACCGGTCACGAAGACATCTTGAGCTTTCCTATAGGCTTCATGCAGAATATGCAATTTGAAGTCCAAGAAATTCTCAATCTTGCGCGTCGTGGCTACCTCGTCTGCGCCTGACTCGATGCTAATGTTGGCTCGAGAGCCATGCTGTTCCTGCAGTATCGTCATGATCTTCTTGACGTCTTCTGTTAGTGATTCGATTCCTGAACCAATAAGAAGTGTTTGAGATCTCATGAATTCGTCATGCCTGTTCTGGTTCTCCGAAATTTCTTTATTCATCTCAAGAAGTTTCATGGTATTTTCCTGAGTTACAAATGCAGTCGCAGTCTGTAGACGGCTCATCGCCGCCTCCATGTTGTTCTTCGCGTCAGCAAGCTTGGGGTCATCACTTGCCAATACCTTGGATAGCCATTTTTCTGCTTTGTGTCAGAAGTCACTACTGATGCGAAGTTGGATGGACTCACTTATGCGTCCGCTTTTGATAGCTTTACCTGCATGTGCATACAAGTCAAGCACAGATCCGAATACATCGATCAAGCAGTTTTGATACGGTTTAGAAGCAGGAATTCTCTTCTCTATGATCGCTATTCGTCTAAGATTATTATTCATGTCGGCAAGTAAGCTGACAATCAAGTCATAATCCGCTGAAACCTGCTTGGAAGCCTGTAGAGCCATCAGTTCTGTCAAAATAGTGATATCGTGCGACAAGGGAAGTTTCCGATTAAGCCGTCTGTAAATTCAAGCCTTCATCTGTTGAATGATTGACCCTATCAGAGTAAGCTCCGGGTGCTCGAACCACCGAAGCTTGTCGAGCAGCTGTCGTTGTACTCCTGCAGAGGCACTGGTCTGTGTTTGGAAGATCAAATTCACATACGCTGAACACAAAAGCCACCGCTGAGCCGAGCATAGCTGCTGGAGGGAACAGACCACTTGCAGCGTCCGCAAGTGCTTTTGTCCCGGCCTCGATAGTATCCATGTTCGACGCAACAAGCTCACGAAGCTTATCCAACTTGCCCTTACCGTGCTGGAAAGAGTCAAAATTGGCCATCTGCCTCTCTGTGTAGTCAATCACAGCTTGTGTATCTGGAAACTGGACATAACCATCGCCGAAAGTACTCTTGAACCTTCGCTGAGCTTCAATCCATAACTCCGCAAAACTGCGACTGTCGTCCTCAAACTTCGTCTGCGACCATTCAGTATCTATGACGGCAGCCATTTCCGCGATTCGTGATGATTTTGAGTACAGCGATTTGTTGATTCTGCAACGGCCTACAGCGTTGCATATATCTTTCGCAGGGAGCGACAGGTTTTCAAACGGTCCGATTCAGCGACACCATGTCGACAATAGGGTAAGATATACAGCGGACGAGTGTGTTCAACCAGCTGCAGCTCGTAAAGCATGTCTGGCAGATTGGGCGCACATCAGCACGCAGGCAACTGACATAGGTCTCATGGCAGGCTAGAACTACTGTGGCGCTCAGCTGCTGTGACCAACTGCAGAGAGCTGAGGTAAGGTTTGGTCCTCCCGAACCTTGATCGAGTACGGCTGTCGTGCGAAGTATTTTACCCTGCCGGAAAATACACCTGGATCAGGACTTTGCTACATATGCTAACGTCCAAGGCTGCAGCCGAGGTGATAGCGATTGCCACTGCCAACTGGATCTGCTGATCGTTACTCCAAGCTCCAAAACAAAAGGCAGTGATATCGATCGATAGCTTGCGTACAGAGTCTAAGAGATACATGCATTATGCGATGGACTGTGCTAGAGCTGAGAATCCCCGTCGCATGGCAAGCCGCCACATACGAGAGCTGAGAGGTGCACTGCAGGTGCGTAAGCTACCCCGCCACGCCACGAACTTGATCCCTGTAGTTTGCCTTGCGAAGCAGACACTCCCTAGACCTCGGGAGCCTATTCAATAGAACATGCATAGTTTTTGCGTCCGATGGAATGTAAAGTCTCAGCGCGTTAACGCAACACAGCCTCAGACTACTTCCTTCTTTGAGATCAAATGCGCAGTCTCTGACTCGTCTATCTGAGTCGTATCATCCGACACCTGACTCGCGTCTTCTGCGAGAGGCTCTCCTGTCGCATCAGACCCAGTCGCCTCATCGGCAGGCGATGAAGGTAAATCCGTCATCTCGGTTTCCACATCTTCCTGTCCGCTCGCTGACTGCACCGTCATCGTCGATGCGGCTGCTTTCTCGGATTTTGGGTACCATTTACTTGACTTGATCAACTCGAAGATCATACCGATCAGACCAACAGTAACGAATAGCCCTGCTAGGACAACTGCTAAGGCAAGAACCCAAGCCAGTAGTTGAATCAGAACTCCGAAAGCGGTTCCGAATGCATGCGTAAAGTTCTGGAATTGGGATGGTTCCGTTGGTACACTGGATTTGTGCGTCCGCTCGACACAGTATTCCGCCTTTTGCGTGTTGCCTTTGTGCGCTGAGGTGAAGATGGCAATACACCGAGCGGTGGCGACGCTGGTGCCGCCCGGTATGATGCAGGGCCCTGGGGTGCACGTTATTTCGAGTGTGTCGTTGCCCGTTGCAGGGAAGAATGTGCTAGGTATGAATGAATCATAGGCAGATCGAGAGAGGTACATCTTTTCCGGATAGTCGACTCCTGCCCGCTGACTCCCAGTTGTGATCATACGAATGATGAGCGGAGTGAGAAATGTACAGGCACACAAGGTAGTTAGTGAGCAAGCGGAATCTCGGAACGGGCGGGCCGCCATGTTGAGACATCACCTCAAGTGATCCAGGCTGGTCCCCGGTGTTTTGTTTCGAGGGCACTGGCCCACTCCAATGTAATGAATTTATCCCCCTCAACGGGGTCCAGTGGGGAAGGGCGATCTCCTCCAGCACCGGAAATGTGCATTATTGAGTTTGGCGCCCGGAAGACCCGAGTCAGAACCGGCTTAGTGGCCCTAGAAGACTGGAAGCTTTAGCTAGAATTTTAGTTCCAGGTACACTTCCAGTTATGATATGGACTGCCAAGGCTCTGAACTTTAGAGTGCACATCTTCGGTGTTGGAGGAGATAACATTGGCCATCTCCAACATAAACATCACGATATTCGTTGCTTGAACAACCGGCATCAGTAGTGCAAGAGTTCATGCTAACAGTGTCTTGAGTGCAGCGACCATCTCTTTGCGCAGTAGGATCACAAACGCAAAGGATATTGCAACCTCCTCCAAACCCTCCATAGACAGCTGCGGGATCACACGCAACTCCTCGTGCAGGGGCAGAGGCACTGGTCGTACTCGTGGTCGTTGTGACGAATCACTGGCCAGCCGGCATGTGACACCAAGTGTTCCTCTCCTTCAACCCAGCATGGTGACCTCTGTAGCCTAAATCTAACGCTTCTTAGCGGCGTTGAGTGCCATTTTCGAACTTTTTTGTCTCCCAGATACGATGCTAAATATATGAAACGTGTCTTCTACAAATGAGGCAGCACTCAAACCTCGGTTGTGTAATGCATGTGTCGAAGCAGATAGCGTCAGCCAGCTATTTGACCAAACGAAACAAACTAAATTTCGTTCCGTCTGATACACCAGCAAGGTTCGTTTCCGAGTATTGTATGATTTGGTAGATCAACTCAGTCGCTGGGTCACAATTTACTCGTTCTTTGGAAGAGACAACGTCATCATCCACTGTCGCCTCTCTTCACATCCGGCACCAGAGCCACCGGTGACGACAGTCGCAAGGCGTGGCTGGTCAAGGAGTATTGCCTCGAAATCTAGACCACTACAGTATTCTCCACAGTGCCACATGAATCATCGGCGGGACGAGACGAAGGCGGCAGCGAAATCCAGGCTTTGACCGTCACTGATAGGTGTTTGAACCATAATCTGCATGAAATAGCTCCTGAGCACGCGGGGAATTTCTCTTGACATGACCGTGATCTTCAAATTCTGCCGCACTCGATCGTGGAGCAACCTGTCCGTCCGTGAGCTTTACGGAGCTGCTCTTGGTCTCGTATTATTTGGAGATGCTTTGCATATCCAGCGATCAGGATGCGTTGAGAAGACTGGGTAGTAACCCAGTGAATGTCGCCTAGCACCACGAATACAATTATTCGAAACTGCATGATTAACGCACGGTGTCAAGAGGTCTTGGAAACCTTACGCATAAGCAGCCCCGACTGTATGCGCGTATTACTATTCAAGAAAGGTGTGACTGTGTGCCAGAGACATCTCACGCGCGGGTAACAATAGATCCTGACAAAAAGGGGTTCTGGGGTAATCGTCAAGCGAGAACCCCAGTGCCTGAAAAGTGCTGCGAGCCAACTCGACAGAAGCGCACGCAACTTTTAGCGACTTCAGGACTCTCCAACACCGGCACGCTCATCCGACACCCTTGTAATAGGTTCGTAGGGTCTATCCATCTGAGGAAGTTGGCTAGATTGGTCCAACACTTCCCCATAGATTGGGCGGAACATCTGAGACTTGCGGCAATAATCAGTGGTTCTTGCAGAAGCGATGGTGTTCACTATAGAAACGACACTAAGCTCCAGTCGCTGGACAAAAGATCACGTAGCAGATCGATAGCTTTGCCCTCTGGTGAGGCAGATCCTTTGGAGATGTTCAGAGTTCTTGAGGCAAGACTCGACCATATCAAGCTGGATCCTACGTGCAAGATCTCGATATTCTTGTTCTGGTCTACAGTTGTTGTCATTGAGATCTTGTCGATGTGTTTGTAGATCAAATTCAAAAGCGGTCAGGTCGACGAGCCGACGAGAGCTAGCTTCTCCATGTCCAGGCGATTTTGCACTGGTGTATGAGCATCGCCGAGATTGGTCTGCTCGGATTGAATAGAATGCATAACTTGACTTGTCTCTCTCAAGTACAGAATTGCTAAAACGCCATTGACTGCCTCCGAGAAGCGAATCCGCAGCACCGTAGGCAATACAGACTAATGCGGCTCGACGGACCCCATGTCGATACAAGAGTCAGACTTTGACTCCGTCAGTCCCTCGGATTGCCATGGCACGCAGAAGATCTTGGCCAGAAGTGGTTGTTGCGCGTTACCGTCCATGGTGTGGCACTTTGACAAGCAATGACATGACGAGTGGTAGGCTTTTTGCGGAGATTTAGCCTGCGACAGTCTGATGAAAGTGCCTTATCGGAACTCTCTACTGGTGAGAGATCGTCAGGGTGCTGCACGTAGTGCATGCAGCAGCTGAGAAGGACCTTCACTTTGTGAGGGGTATGGCACCACGTATCCCAGCACACGGGTCGAAGATGATCAAATTACAGTCGCAGATACTGAGAGAGTGTTATAGGTAGTCGGCCTGTTGAGGCATCGATCGGGCTTGATGCGCTCAAGGTAGGAACACCCTCTGGGCCGAGTCGCTGGATGTGATTCGTCACATAAGCTTCACGTAGACCCCCAAAGTTGCAAAATATCGTAAATGCCGTTTCGACGGCCAATTGTTAGATATAACCTTTTGGGAAATGCAAGATTGACACTTGGTGAGACAGCAGTGCTGTCGATCGCTCGACCAAGCAGCTGATGGCTGATTGGCTATCATAACAAATTGGACACTTGCATTTCATTTGTCATGTCCCAGTGCCTGCGGCATACGCGACGTTTATCCCACTCGAGACCTGGCACAAAAAAGGTCTGAATCACGACATGGTGTGGTTGAGGATTGCTTCAAGTCTCAGACAGTGATTGTAAATCATCAGAGAATGAATGATGACAACGATGCACTGGCATGTCTAGATTCCTCTGTGGTGCGGGAGGCGCGGGGAAGCCTCATCCTTGGCATCATGATCGCACCAACACGGATTTTGGCTCGACCTCCCTCACATCGCCTCCCCTGCTGTCACTTGCATTTAGTCCCACCACACTAAGAATAGCTTTCGGCAGGAAGGACCGATCCTAGATAGTGGGCTCCCGCGGTTGGTGCAGAATATGTGCTTGACATCAAACTGAGAACCATAAGTCGATGCGAATTTGAGGTGCCCGCGCGACGATTGGATCCAAGGCACCTGCCCTCACGGATGACATCCGATGCCGCATGATATCCAGTTCTCGCCGGCAAGCCTAGAGCTTCCCATATCTCAGGCAGCATACTACGTTAACCATCTCATATACGAGGACGATGAGACGTGCTGCTGCATTCACAATCACTGAATGACTCCACCACCTAGGTGTGATAGCGCAGTGACCAATATCACATCAAGCTCTCATCATGCCTGTCGTCATCAACATTCCAAGCCGTGCTTTAGTCTACGGTCATTCGATCCTTCAATTTCCCCTCAATGCAATCGTCAGCTTGATCACCCAGCCAAACGGCATTTCTACCAAGAATCATACGTATTGATGAGGGGCAACGGTCCAGCGACAAGCATGAAGCACACTTTATAAAGCTTTCAAGAACCGTAGTCCATCGTTTCAAGAGCAGTCTTTCTTTCTCCCCTTTCTACCGTGCAGCTTGGTTGAATCTTTGCACAGCTTCGTATCGCAACAACCCACCATATCTGTCAAGATGGCAACGTACTCTAGCGCGCCTCCCACAATTCCGATATTTCAACCCCAGAATCAACCATATTTCCAGCCCACACCCTCTCCCAGAGAGACTGACTTCAATGCAAAATTCGCAGGACTGAAAAAGCTCACTCAAGAGGGGAAGGTCGTCGGACTGAAAGTAGTCACTGGCAGGGTCGAGAGTCGAATAGACATCGACCAAATGCTCAGATGGCAACCAGACATGTTCAATCTGTTCACTCTTGCTCTCCAAGAAATGCAGTACTCTGGAGAGTGGGATATTGTATCGTATTACAACATCGCTTCCATCCACGGTTACCCAAAGAAGGCTTGGAACAATGTCAAAGGTAAAAAGATGGGAGTTGGAGGTGAGTCTGCAACAGAGCGAATGGCCAACGAGAGCGGTTATTGCGCCCACGCCCTGACGACCTTCCCTCCCTGGCATCGCATGTATCTTGTCATGTTTGAACAAGCGCTGTTCGTCAAGATGGTCGACGTCGCGAACAAATATTCAAACGAGAAGGTCCGTGCGACTTACATGGATGCTGCCAAAAGATGGAGACTTCCGTACTGGGATTATTATCGACCAAGACGAGAAGGTGCCACATTCCCTGGCATCATCGACAAGGGATCACAGACATCAGCGCCCTATGACTTCAGTCTTCCTGAGATATTCTCCCACGAGCATTTGTACGTGAAAGTTCCTCCAAACAATGTGGTTATGACAATCGAAAACCCTTTTCATCACTTCAAATTTGGAGGATATATCGGCAACCTTGAGCCGCACGAGTGGAGTTTTCTATCTAGAAAGGTAACAATTTCTTCGAATGTGGATACATCACTTGCTGACGACGATATAGGTCGACGCTGAAGTTGAACCTCTCTTGAATCAAGAGCGGACCTCTCGTCATCCGCGAAGGATCGGAACAGAAGTCAAGTGGGACAATCCTGACCGAATGAACGATATCATCAACGAGCTTCGCATGGATTCCAACAGATACCTGCTCAACATGATCGGTCAAGACTACTACTCTGATTACGACTCCTTCTCCAATATGAATTCCCTCAATCATACTAAGAAGTTGAAGGAGAAGATGCAGGAATTAAAACCTGAGCTGGCTGAGAAGAGTATTCACGATGAGGCATATGCCGAGGCGATGGGCAAAGACTATGTGGACCCACGCGACAAACACTTCAATGCTTCAACCACGGTTTGGGAGAATGCTGGATCCTTGGAAGATTACCACAACCTCTACCATCTACTGCTGGGAGGTCTCGATCCGGGAGCTCACGTGAGCAGGGTTCCCATCGCTGCTTTCGACCCAGCTTTCTGGTTTCATCATGGGTGAGACACTCGTCTCCTGGCTAATGAAGGGCACTAACATGTGGTATTGCAGCAACCTCGAGCGTGTCTTCACCATTTGGCAGACTGTGCATGGAGGTAAGAGCGATGACGGACCCCTTAACGGCTTTGACCCCGCCTATAATTGGGTCAAGGACCGCCAAAGCTGGTTCAGCGACCCTGCTGAAGCAGCACAAGAGTTATTACCCTTCAGGAAAGTTGACGGGACCTTCTGGACCGCGCAAGAGTGTAGGGATCCGAGCGTATTCGGTTATACTTATCCGGACCTCAAAGGAAAGACGACAAAGAGACAAGTGCGGGCTGATTTCGACGCTTTATACCGATGGTCTGTCCCGAAGAGAAGCACTGAGTCATGGTTGCCATGTCCTGCTACTCAGAAACCTCTTGATCTCAGCAAGTGCGGAATCTTCGTCAACCCGCCGAAGCCACCCACGATGATTCGATGTCGTGAGGTTGCAACTGTAGATCCGAGTGCCGCAGGGGGCGATCTTTGGGAATGGTCCATCAACGTCAAAGTAGAGAGGTACGTGTCTTCAAATAATTCCTGGGTTTCATTGATCCGATGAGCGCGTCCCAACTGATATCGGCAGACTCGCCCTGAACGGGTCTTTCTCCATCATCTATTATATCAATGACCTGGAGCATCAAGACTTTGACAACAAGAAAGATATCATTGGGCCGACACTCACAGGTATCACTTACATCTTCGCTGAGCCCGTCGAGACATGTCCCAACTGTAAGCGTCAAATGGAAGAGGGTGCCATAATCGATGCAACAGTCCCTATCACATCTCAGTTGATGGATTACATCACGGTCAAGCAATTGAAGAGTCTCAATCCTGTGGATGTCAAGGACTTCTTGATTGCTCGTCTGCGCTGGCGCATTCGTGGGGTGAGTCTCGCTGCATTTGAACCAGCTCTTCTTGTCACTAACAACGTACAGGCGAATGGAGAGCATCATGACCCCCGCTTACTCAGCAAAAAGAAACAATTCCGGCTGGGCATCAGCGCTGCCCTGAACCACAGCACACCATGCAACAATGACGACCCACCTGAGATCTTTGAATTCGAAAGTATCATCGCAAGAATCATTCAGAGCGCTGAGAAGGGCAAGGACAATGACCGAAAGAAGTTGTCAGAGACTATATCGGCAAATCACTTCACTGACTCGACGACCGCCTGGCGGTAGTTCGATGCAGTTTCTGGACATAGATATGAGGACGATAGTGTTGGGACAGTGCCGACCTCAATAGTATGCCATATCTCTCCTGGCTTTCGAGCAGGTAAGAGATAGGAATCACATCAGTAGCGCAGGCAAAACGCAAAATACAAATCCAAAAGATTGATCTCTCGTATCCTATCGTGTTTTGATATTGACCTTGATTCAGCTGCCGAGTATGGCTCCAAGTTCTTGCCGACGTCACAAACATCTATCATCAGAACCAAACTTATAGAATTGCTATTTCAAGTATTCCTCACAATGGAGACCGATTCCATTCATGTGATCGTTGTCCCTGAATTTTCCTGGAATAGTAAAGCTATGAGGAGTGTCATCCTCTGTTGGTGACGGCGAATTCCTTCTCATTTCAACCTTTTTCGCAAGCGAAGCGATACCTACGTGCGCTCGTAACGCAATGTGTGATACCACTGGTAAGTATGCACAAAGTATCGTAACCCACGCAACACGGGAAATGTGCATTTTTGAGTTTAGAGCCCGGGCAGCCTGTCGTAATCGGAGGACTTAACTAGGAGGATAGTTCTAGGCACTCTCCCAGTCAAGACATGATTGCCCAGGCTATGAATTTAAAAATGCACATTTCCGGTGTTGCATGAGATACGCACCGTAGCATCCGTCCAATGATAGACGGCCGTCATACTGTCCAGTGTGAAAAAACGTCTGCTCATCGGTCCGTTGGCATCGATTCGTCAGGCAGGATTGGCCTCGCTATAGACAAGTAAGGTCATTCAATACTAGCCAGGCCTTGACCAGACGACTTATATATGAGATCTCTCGCAAGTTCATCTACTCGGACAAGTGTTCCGCAGAGCCATCTTATCGCTATCACTGCTGTGCTCTTCATTACATTTAGTATGGTAAATCTTAGATACTTAGTCTATGACATACCTATAGCCCAAAATGAAGATTGTAATGAGAGTAAGCTTGCGACTTTTGTCAAAGCTCATTGTCCATATCATCGGCAAAGATAAGGTCAGAATGACCAGGTCTCTGATTTGATACGATATCGCATCCTCACGAGATACGTACATACCAAAGCAGCTATCTGTGCCAGGAAGTTGAGGATGTCAAATCCTCTGAACGGATCGGCAAGTCAGACACAAAGCTGGAGCATTTCCCACATGGCATGAACACTAATAACACGAGTGATTACCATGGGCTCTGCTGAACCATGAAGGGTTTATCCAGATTCTGAATACGTGAGAGCAGGAACGCAGTGCCAACATCCTCACAACCGAGATGCTCAGACTATTCAAGAACTGCAATGAGAACAGTACATTTAACACATTGACTGCATTCAGAGATTGCAAATCCCACATTTGCCTTCCATCGCCAAGATGTAGTATGACCATTAGCATAATCAGACTTACCGCGGTGGGAGTCCACACAGTCTGAAGGACTAGTGATCTCTTTTCAAATCTGCTCAAGAACACTGTACCGTGTAGAAGGGAGGGCAAACACCGATCAACACTGCCAACGCGATGCGATCGTCCCACTAAAACCTGTGCGGATATGTGAAATTAGGTCTCATGATGATGATTGTGACCAGAAGCGAACGTTGTAGCAACGACAAGAATAAACATCGTGATCCAGATGAAAGGAAGGAAAAATGGCTCCCGATTCTCCTCGGCCAAGGATTCCGGCGCTGGCATATTAGTATTAGATACCATTACAGTTCGACGTTATCTCGAACTCCAAGCAAGACGCTCAAATTTCTCCTTCGGCTCTATCGAAACTTTAGAGAAGCAGAATGAATCAGAGCCGACCTGGTACGGTCACGAGGAGCGAAAGGGGCCTCGACATAGATTCAGAACGGGCTATACTCAAGTGGCCAATTCGCAGGCGGGAAATACGTTTGCCGTGTGGCGTTGAATAATTTAAAACGTCTGTTCGCAAGTATCGTCGAGATTACACATGAAAATGACTCTCATGCAGCAGCCGCGCAGGCTCAGGATAGGCGATCAGCACCGTCTACTCCCTGAAGATGGTAGCAGGTAAGGTTGAGCCTTAACTTACCATGCATCAAGACAAGGGCAATTCAGAAGCTAGGCTATCAACTTGTGCAGCTGCAGGCCTTTCGGGGCAGTTCATGTCGAAACCGAAATCCTTCTTCGGAGATTACTTGCGCAAAGGCGTTTGAGTGGCGTTGATGTCCCTTTTTCCGACCGTTCCATTCAGTGAGTACCTGCACTTTAAGTATTACCAGTAACGAACGCCAGTCAAGCCCAAAAGTCATTGCTCAGCGGCCAATATGCACCTGGTGTTGCTCGTCTCAGAATACCATTGGATTGAATGGCATCATAGTGTCCGATGGTCATTTCCAGTGTCACAAACATTGCTTCAATGCCTGCTCGACTGACCTATTACATCTAAGGAGTTTCCCACGATAACAAAGGAGACGTTTGTTTTACATGCACATCGCATCTTGCAGCCCAAGTCCAAAGCAAGAAGCAAATCTGCGAAGACGGCATCGCTAGATGATATTCAAACCAGGGTTCTAGCAGGCCTTAAGGAATGACATGGGTCATTGAGTTCGTAACATACACGGAATTGCCAAGCCAACAAGCTGCTCCGTACGAGAGAACCCAGTCAGATTATGCTGGACCAAGTTTGGCCTATTTCCTTCAGCGACAATCTTAGATTTCTCTACTTGCTACTTTTCTACCCTCCAAACAGATACGGTTGTTGCAGCGAGTTCATTTGAGTGTTAGGTTCATCTGTTGACTGCCCCCAAGCTGCTTCCGAATCGCATCAGTCACAGCCACTGCCAATGAAGTCATGTTGTCCTCCGCGCTGATCAGTCTGTTATCCGTTTGCTTGTAGATTGTTCCTCCTTCAGCCCATATTCTTCTTAGTGTGTATAATGTGGAAAATGGGTTTCCTGCCTCCCATGCTTCTTCCTCCAGGCTCTGCAACTTCTCCAGTGGAGTGTACGTGACGCTCCAAGGCTTGCCACCGGTCTGCTTCTCAAATTCATGCAGGATGTCCATATCGGTCGTGTAGAAGGAATTGACCTTAAGAATACGATTGCGGGAGACTTTCGGGTGTCGTAAGGCAGCTAACACGAGCTTCCCGACACTGCAGCAGAAGTCAGCGATCATCGGCCAAATTTCGAGAGAACACAATCACTCTTTCATAGTCGTCAACCCAATTTTCAAGTGGCCATTTTCGATTAGGACCGCCGTCTTGTTCCTCGCATCGAAAGATCCACTTTCGACACCGTTGGGGTTGGAACTGAGATACAACCCAGCATCTCCGTCACCGAAGGGACCGGTGACTACATATGTGTAGTCAAGCGCCCCTTCATACTCGGCCATTGCGGCACGTACTTGCAGCTTTTTTTGATGCGGCTTTTCTTGTGCAGACTTTGGACTGTATGCTATGTCCGTGCCATATTCTGACGGGAAAAACCATTTGACAGACGGAGACTCAGCTGCCAGACGAATCAACGCGATTTGAGCTGCAATCATGTTGCGACCAACACATGAAATAACAGTGTCGACGCCCCGATAAGCATTCGTAACATCCTCTTCATTCTCAAGATTGCCCGCAACTATTTCTGCCCCACGTACCTTGAGGTCTGACATCTGGTCCGCTTTTCGCTTGATGGTGTCAGGAGATGTGAAGATGACGATGCTTCCAAAGTCTGCCTTTGCATCGAGAATGGCACGTAGGATGTGCTGCCCGATGAGACCAGTAGCACCAAATATGAGCAGGTTTCGCGGTTCGAATCCTCCTTTTGTTGGATCAGCCATGCTTTTGAGCGAACGCAGCCACCAGATATGTAAGAGCTCAATCGAATCACAAACAGCGATTTCTTCACGTACGCCTAGGATGAGACATGGCGTTCTGTAGTCTCTCGAACTGAGCAGTTGCAATATGCGGGAGGACACGATGGGCTGGTGCACTGCACTTGACAGGAGAAGTCCGTTCTCATGCACTGCGCCCCTCTCCGTCAACCATTGGGAGGGCTTGGACATCAGCTGCAGCTGCTAGTTATCATGCGCATGATTCACTGTCCGATGTCACAATGCTCGCAAGTTTTGCATGAATGTCGAAGTATGAGGAATTCTTGCGAACAAGTAGCAAATACAGGACAGTCGTTCTGAGACTCAACCATTATTCAATGGCGAGATCTTCCACCGCTGACTGCCGTTTGTGAGGTCCTACATACGCATCCGCTTCATGCTGATATTACCCATCGCTGTCGTCTGGTACAAAGCTCGGCCGCGACTCATGCCTTAACCTAGCGCAAAACCCGACCCCGCCACAATTCGATCCACCTCAGCAGTAATGTCGAAGAATGGGAAAGCGGTCTTCGTTTCGACAGGAAGTGCGAATTGAAAGAACTCAACCGACACGAAGAGGGTCTGCCCAATCTCAAAAGTTGCAGTCGAGAAGCCTCCATTGGCTGACGGATTGTCGTTCAACACCAAACCAAGATATGTTGCAGTATTCCAATCATCCTTGCTTCCATACACCGAAGTGCCATTGAAATCATCTGACCACAGAGCAATTGTCCCTCCATATTTGGAAGGTGCAAATAGTCCGTCAGCCATCAGCGGATGATAATCAACAGGCAGGTTTCGAAGAGGTACATTCTTGGCTCTCGGAGAGGCAGTGGTGTCAAAAGTTACCAGTCCACCCGATATTGTGTCTGAGACGACTAATGTATCTCCGTACGAAAATATACCACCAAAGCCGTATTTGATGTCATATGTTTCGGGGGCATACCAGAGCTCGGTCTGTCCGTCTGTAGAGACTTTCACAATGGAATTGCCAAAGGTACCAATAGCGTACGAGTTGCCAGCTTGGTCTTCTGCGACATCTTGAAACCCACTTGTCAAATGACCTGTCTTCTGCTGGTATGCTTGCTGTGCTGCGTCGAAGCTGATCTCCCTCACGACCTCCTCGGATCTCGGGTCAAATACGAGAAGCTTATTGGAGCCTGTGTAGTTGGCAGCCGAATAATTGCCTGTATTGGTTGTATCAAAGGCGCTAGCCGAACCAGCAACAACAAATATGTTCCCCGTGAATGGATCATAATCAATACCGTCGATATGATACTCGGCATACGTCGCGCTTGCACGGTCAGTGACATTAGGGAGGTCATATGTCTTTGTAGTGTTCTGATATGGATCGAACGCGACCAGTGTCCCGGAGTACAAAGAGCTTATTAACGTCAGTAGTGTCTTCGATGTAGTGACGCTCTCACCTCAAGTAAAGTCTACACTCGATGGGATTCCAATCCGCACTTTCAGGAAACAGATTCTCATATTGAATGATAAAGTTTCCAGATACTTCTGGGCAGTTCGTTCGACTCAACGGCGCCGCAAATGTGGACGACGCTGCCACAAGAAATGTTATAAGCTTCAACCAAGGCATTCTGATCTGGCGAAATTACCTTGGACATAACGACCACTACATACTTGACTCTACCTCTACTTATGGGTTCCTGACGACTATCAGCTGTTCACTCGATTTGTATGTAATCGCGGAATACTGACGCGAAGCATTACTGATTGCTGTCGCTTGTCTTGACTAATCTTTCGGACGGTCGGACGGTCGGAGGATCGAACTCAACTACTTCGGACTCATATCGGATGACACACATATCAGGCAGCCCAGTACTAGTAACATCACGAGATGCTTTCATCCACGAAACAACAACATATCGGAACAATTGCTTCCGCCGTCGAATACCGAATATCGAAGTCCTCATTAACGGACACAACGACATATCCGAACTCATGTCTCTTACGAATGCGTATTTAAAGATTCACAAGGGTTGCAACGATGAACCACCAGCCATACCAAGATACTACCTTATGCGTCTTCCTGTCCCTTCACGATGAAGCTAAGCCATCTGATTAATATCTGTTCCTTGGCGAGCGCTGGACTTGCAGTTCCGACTCGTAAGACCGATCATCTTCAAGGCATCATTGCAAACGCAGAGTCGATTTACAACACCAACACACTCAACTGGCTAAACCAGTCTGCCTCATCTTGCAATCCTGATTCGATCTTATTGCGGAAGGCATGGGACGATCTTTCGAGCACTGAACGCTCTGAGTACCTTCATGCAGTCCAATGCGTTGCATCGAAACCAGCGCGAACAAGTCCCGACCTCGCTCCTGGTGCGAAGACGTGGTGGGATGATTTCACGTACATTCACATCAATCAAACCAATTTCGTACATCAGTCTGGTCTTCTGCTCCCATGGCATCGGCAATTTCTGTGGGCATGGGAACAAACATTGCGCACTGACTGTGGATATACTGGTGCCCTACCGTACTGGGCCTGGGAAAGACATTCGAGTAACCAATTGGCCTCACCTGTGTTTCAATCAGACTCGTTCGGTGGTGACGGAGCTGCAATTCTGCATGCTGCAACGAATCAATCTTCAATCAATCTCGACCCTCCAATTTTCTTTGCCCGCGCTGCCGGGACTGGAGGAGGTTGTGTCACTGACGTTGTGTTCGTCAACCACACAGTCAATCTGGGACCTGTGAATGACAATCACCAGGGCACAGATTATAACCCGAGATGTTTGAGGAGAGATTTTCTCCAAGACATAAGTTCCCAGAACTTGACATATGAAACCATCGCAAATCTATACCAAACGTCTTCGATCCACGAGTTTTTCCCTCTTCTGGAAAACATCGCTCATCTCAGCTCTCATTTCTTCCTTGGCGGCGACGGGATAGATGTATACTCGTCTCCGAACGAGCCTGTATTCTGGCTTCTTCATTGTCAAATTGACCGTCTGTGGACAATTTGGCAAGGACAAGACCTTGAGAATCGACTGACTGCACTCGATGGCACTTTGACAATACTTAACAATCCTCCATCGCAAAATGCAACTCTAGATTCGATCATGACGATGGGAGTCGCTGCTGGAGGCGACCTTCCAATCTCGCATGCGATGAACTCTGTCGGAGGTGATTATTGTTACATGTACACCTGAGTGACGAGAATCCGGACGTTCTCCTGTGCATGATGTCAGTGCCCTCATCTTTCGCGATGTCATGCCCCCCTGAGAATGGATTCTCGCGCTAGAACGATAGGGGATCGACCGCCCGGAAGCCTTGCGTAAGCCGAGAAATCAAGGCGTCCTGATACCACGACCTAAGCATGTTTCGAGAAGTTCAGGCGTGCAACTAGACATGAGTTCGCAATTAGCTATTTACCTTATTTCACTAGATGGATCAATGAAGAAACTGTCCAAACCTTCCCGAACAGTGACTGCTCATTTGCAGGCCTGATCAACAGATTTAATTAGGATTCGCTCACCACACATGTATCTTTCTTTGACTAACGGCAACTTCTGTGCCATCCATGACTGACACCAAAGTGAGTCTCAAGCGACCGAAACCACAGTTGTCATGCAAACATTGCAGAGCTAAGAAGTAAATTCTCAAGTTCCCACAGGCCATCTCCTCTAACCATGATGCAGACTAAAGTGTGATCGGACCCAACCATGCAAGAATTGCGCGAAGTTTCCTCCTGGAAGCTGTGTGTACGTGACAACCACAGACAGGATTAGCAAGTCAGGTGCATTAGAGACCGGGCACAAGCGACAAAATGCTGTTGACAGGCTCCAAAGTCGAATCCAGCGCCTGGAGGAGTTGATGACTACGGCCGCTCGATTTCTGAATCTTGACAAAAATGCAAAAGATCAGGACCCATCACAACAGCTGCCACACAGAGTACATGACGGTTCCCGACTCGAAGAGTTATCTCCTCAACTTGCCACTGACGAGCCAACTGCACGTTTCATCAATGCGTCACATTGGGAATCAATGCTCAACGATGTGAGTCCTATCCAAAGTAGCAACCCAAAGCTGACAAGAAGGAGATTGCCGGTATTAAGGACGATCTGAATATCTCAAGAAGCCTGTACGATGAATCGATTGTAGTTGACGGTGAAGATTCAGACGGTGTTCTACTCTTGTTCGGTGGTATTAGTGCGGCACCTCTTGAAGAATTGATATGTTCCCTGCCTTCTAGAACCACAACCGACATGCTGCTGGATGTGTTCATTCGAGATGCTGACATTCCGCCACTTTTCGCAACTATCCATATACCAACGTTCAAATCACAGTACTATGATTTCTGGGAGTCTCCTAGCACAGTCTCGTTATCATGGCTGTCGCTGCTTTTTTCAATATTGGCGTTGTCTGTTCAAGTTCTGGTTGATCAAGGAAGTCCGATCGAAGACCTAGCCTTACCAATCGCTCAGGCACGCATGTTCACTTCCAAAGCAGCACAATGCTTGATTACCTTGCCATACTCAAAACCAACCGAGTACACTCTTGAAGCCATAGTACGTTCATGTCATGATCGCCTTCAGTGCATGTTCATTTGGAAGTAGTAGCGACTGACTCTCAGCAGCTCTTCTACATGTCCTGCGAGCATTACTGGCACGAAGATGGCCATTTTTCCGGCTCTCTGATGTTGTCTTTAGCACTCAGGCTGGCATATCGCCAAGGGTATCATCGAGATCCCAGCCATTACCCTGGCATCGGGGTCTTTGAATCAGAAATGCGTCGAAGAATATGGGCTTTCGTGCTACAGCTCGATCTCATGCTTGCTCACAAGTGTGGATTCCCTCGCATGATCAACGAACGACAATCAGACGTTCTGCCACCTCGCACCGTATCTGACAAACATTTGTCAATGGATCTAGAAAGCTTGCCTCCAGATCGACTCACAGATGATGAAGGTCCAATTGCCTATCTCAACTACAAGACGAAAGCCTTTCAATTGCTAGGCCAAGTTGTTGACACTGTGAACGCTCCAGGGCAACATTCTTACGAGAAGACCCAGGACTTGGAGAGTCAGATTATGGAACAAGCAGCGGAGATACCGAGCTGGTCTAAGCTGTCCGTTAAGACCGAACAAAGCACTCCGGAGCTTAATAAATGGATTGATTTGGATCTTGTGGTTCAGCGAGCCCGAATGTTGTTGCATCGCCAATACCTTTTGACATCATACACCAGCTCGGAATACATCGTATCGCATGAAGCTTGTCTAAGCGCCGCCCAAAACGTATTGGACGATCAGCAAAGGCTGTACGATTCTTATCGTCGGAATCCAAAGAGAATGAGCTGGAGGTTTCTTTCGTTGTCTGGGCATGATTTCCTGCTGGCTGCCATGATCCTGTGCCTAGACATCAATCATGTTCTGAAGCAGGGTCACACAGATGCACTCGGCAACCTTACAGGGAATGCTGCTGAGCAGTGCAAATCAAGCCAACAGCTGACTTATCTCAAAAAGTCCTGTGAGGCGTGGGAAGCATTTTCGACACTAGGCAAAGGAGCGCGCAAAGCTGCAAAGATCCTTACTGCAGTGCTTCGGAAATTCGAGCACGGTGAGAGCTTTGGAAGGAACAGGTCGAACCCTTTTCCTCCGCCAGCTCCGATGCCTACCCAAGGCCTATCACCAAAG
>JAOSBN010141663.1:0-26007 GCA_027563595.1 Erythroxylum suave | reverse complement strand
TCGAAGTGGTTTGGTACGAATCTAAAGATTAATGACCAACTAATCCTTAATCTTCAATTTCCTTGATTTTGATTCGAGTGGGCCGCCGTTGGCCGGCTATGAAGACAGGTCTTGAGATTTGTCGCAAACTTGGTTGCCGCTTTGAGGATTTCTGCGTCGAAAGGAGGGAATTGACTCTTGTTGTCGCTTGAGACAGGCTTCGTGACTGTTGCTGTTGGAGAAGAGGCGTAGAGAGGCGCACAAACTGTTTCGAAACGTGTTTGGACGCCATACTGCGGGATGGAAAACAGATAGAGAATGAAGAGACTAAAGCGCTAATGAACGTAGTGCAGCAGATGAAGACAAGAACAGAAGGCGCACATGGAAGTTCAGACGAGCATACAATTGTGTAGAGTGCGTCATGTGTCGACACTTTTGTTCTTTAACTATCTAGCCATTCCTCGGCTTCGGATGTGGCAGGTAAGAGCTCGGGAAGAGCTTCTCTTCGGCGGACATTGGGTGGTGCCCCCCCTCATACCCGGAAGCCCCCGCCAATCACTGTGTGGAAGTTCATAAGCAACCGAGACATCGGGACTCATGTTCCGAACCAGCCGCGGGTCAAGCCGTGCTTCATGCCGTTCGTCCTTATGATCAAAGCAATATGTATGCTCCAGCGATGAGGCAAATCTCAACCATTGATCCCAACAATGCAACCGTCATACCTAGAACTAATCCCGTCAACACTCTGGTTTCGGCTGCCCTAGTCCAAGCTAATCTGTCTGCCAACACGGCGGCGGGCAATAATGATACATCTTCGCCAGGCCTCGTGCCAGGAACCCCGAATATCGTCCAGAGGACAACAGCAGCTATGCTCATGAGCAGGACGCAACCGTACAGAGACGCCAATGTCCAGAACGAAAATTCGTGATGAAGTTCGACCTTGACTGTCCCACTACCATCGTCTGAACCAAATGCTGGAGGTGAGCGGTAAGTCGATGCTGAAGAGGGAGTGACAGGATCTTTGCTGAAGAATGGAATGCGCGGAATGGAAAGAGGGGGTAGAAACGAGAAGTTGAATACCGAAGTCGAGTCAGACGCCATGCTCAATCTCTTGTCTGCGGTCCGTAGGCTGGCCGATAAAGGTCGTTTGACGATACTCGGGTGGTCACCTCGGACCGGTGATTGCTGACAGGAGTGATGACGAAGCCAGATGACCCACGTCTTCCTCTTTCGACCAATTCCAGGGTCTCTGAAATGTTTCATGAATTCAGTGGTTCTGAAATCGTGTTGGACAGAAGGGGAAACCGTTGCATACGCCACTCCTCTGATCAAGGAGAATGGTGAACGTGACACACCTAGCAACCTGCGTTGATATGCTGTACGAATCTGTCGAAAGAGCATCTCATCATCGTACACATTCTTGTTCGCGATCTTGATCTCGAGTGTGGTGGTGGCGGAAGGATGGTTTGCCAGACCAAGGTCAAGAAACAACACTTCTGATCTATCGGGTGAGGGAAACCGGTCTGTCGCGAATCTGGCAGACTTGATGGTGCCTGATCTTTGAGGCAGATCAGCAACTTTCTCATCAAGTTCTGCCTTCTCCTCGTCTTCAAGCATTTCCGTGCTGTCTTGATGGGTTACTGGATATGGTGTTGTTACAATTGATTCACGAAACTGTTTTGATCCATCCTTGGAGTGGCTGATGATCAAATCAGAAGGCCTAATCTTCACTTTCCGGTGTGACGGGTGTCTCTGAGGTAGCGGTGGTGCTGAAATTGCTCGCTGAATGACAGTCTTGTCATATTCTGTGACTGGATTTGAGTGCAAACCATCTGTTCTGAATCTTTTGGGTGATGCACTATCAAGAGTGAAAGAACCGTCAGAACCGTTAATCATTTCCCCGTCAGTGTCTGACCGAGCATCACGCCCTTCCAATGCTCTGAGAGCTTCTGTGGGACCATCTCGCTTCGACCCGTGATCAGTGGTCTCGAGATCAAGGACTATTGAGTCAGATGTTTCGCTGATGCGAGACCCCAAGGGGGAGGTGGAGCGGTCTTGGACGTCGATATAGACCCCCAGCGGTCGCGCTCTTTGACCTCGAAGGGCAGAGTCTCCTTTCACAATCATTGGCTTCGATATGCGTACACTGCTGGCCCTGCCAAGTACAGGCTCTTCATCTTCCGAGGCAGTATCGAAGTCGAAGAAAGACCGTTCTACCGTGTCGAGAGGTTGCGCATGGATATTTGAATGTGCCTTCAGATATCTTGGAGATTGGCTGAGGCGCCCACCTATCCCTGAGTTGTCTGGATAATATGACGGATCAGTCGGACTTGATGTGGCAGTCTGACTAGCTGTCTCGAGTTTCGAGGTCATACCGTGCGGAGGCGAATTGATGGTTGCAGGCGATTCAGTACTCGGCATCACTCTCGTCTTCGGACTGATGCTCACTGGCTCGGTCTTTGCTTTCTTTTGGTCCACAACCTCCGCTTCAATGCCTGGAGTTGTCTTGGATGTTGTGGTCGTGTTAGACTGAGTCGGGTTCTTCTTCAAGTGAAGCTTCTCTAGCGCACTTGAGGCTCTCCTGAAAACCATTGTGCTTGAGCGTGGAGAGGAGTCTCTATCCTTCTCTGCCTTCTTGTGGGCTGTTGACATGTGGAAACTCCTGATGGGACTTGTTGGCAGAAAAACCATCGCAATCGAGTTTTAAAATGATAAGCAATATGCGACATTAGTGATGAATACATGTTGAGATTATGCTTCGCACGACCTGCAACCCACATTATATCGACGAACACACTTGTCGAAAAATTAGCCGGATGCAGTAGTGAGATCAACATGATCTCGACGAAAACAAGAGATGCTTGCTGAATCTTAGGATCAGAAAATGGTGCTTTGGACGTCCTTGTCACTTGGACAAAGAAATCTGAGACCTTTGTGTTGCGGAAGGTTACGCACCCGTCATATACACCTTGCAAAATCAAGCCACATTCCATCCAGAGGTCATCCGCGGAATTTGCCTTGGCAGTATGGGCAAACGTCGAATTCATCAAATACTTTCTGAGCAAAGCTCGGACCTTGTACTGGACCTAGCTTAGCGAGGTCGAGGAATTGCTTACTGCATTCAGAGCAGTATTTCGAGATGCCGGGTTCTTGTAAGCCAAGGAAAGAGATTTGGCACCGGCTGAACTGATGACCAGAACTACAAGTCCCTCCTGAGAGATCAGTTGTGAAGGCAATGTCAGAGCCACATATTTCACACGCTTCCGATCCGAGTGCGTAATGAGTTGATGGCTGACCATTGACCTCTGTTGCTATCATCTGCGAGTCTTGATCAGCGGCGCCAACACTGGAGATGTCAACGTGTAACGACTCTAGAGCCATTCTGAGTTCAGATACCGGATCGAGAATGACACCGGCAAGATTGACATATGCGCGATAGAGTTTTTTGTCAAACAAGGAACCCACGGAGTGTCCACTGAGAGCGTCTCGCGCAAATCGTAAAATGTCCTCTTGAACATGTTTCGTTGACTTCGACGCAGTGGCAGCGGAGACTGGCATCCTTCCAGTATTCTTGAAAACAAGGGTGGACTTTTCAGCCGAAGGGATCATATATTCGATCATATCAGCTGGGTGCAGTGTTATACATGCGACAGCCTTACTGCCATCTGCTGACACTGTAGATCCCCAAAATCTTGTTCGAGTGTGTCCGAAAAGTTGATATCTGTTGTCAAAGTCATTGGAGACTGGCTGAATTGCTTCTCTGAAAAAATCTTGTGATGGTGTATTCATGATCGTCGGTTCATCAGCGCCATCCATGATTGAGTATTCTTTGTGCTCTCTCTCAGGGGACACATCTGTCGCCCCACCATCAGACGTATCACGATGATAGAAGGATACTTGTCGCCCATTGGGCTGGATGGCGGCACATATTCGAGTTGTGTAGGTGGCATTGCCTCGTGTAATTGTCACATTTGCAAAATACATATCTGGATGTGGTTTAGCCTTTGCGCTGTCAGCATCATCACCATTGTGTGACGGCTCAATCTGTGACCAAGGCGTGATATCAATCTTTGTGATCGGAGTCTGTTGGTACAGTCGGCGCTGTAGAGGAGACATCGAAGCCACATCTGTTTTGGACGAATCAAAATCGTCAAGGCTCAACTCAAGTCCTACCTCGAAGTTCCATTTTTTTGAGCCTGATTTATTGCTTTCCTGTTCCGTAATGTGCAGGAAGACCAGAGACCCGTTATCGTTTGAGATGGCAATGCATTGAAGTCCCCATCTATTAGTGAAAGCATTTCTCAGTGGCGGAACCCATACAAAGCTTCGGACACGCTTTGCACGACGTCCTGAAATGTCTTTCTCAGAAACTAGGCGTAGTGCACGACAATTATTGACAATGCACATTCGTTGGTATTGCGCATGAGACCCATTAGTTTCCCACAGAGAGAGTATCGAGTTTGAAGTGAGTACACCCAGTACTGAGCGCTTATGAATTCCAAGACCTGGACTTGACCATGAAAGAGCAACAACATGAGAGTTGCTCTGCTCTTCACCAATCGAGAAGTCCTTGATGGAGGCAGTAATCTGATCAGGCCATTCGTCTTGACGGAAAAGGTTCACCCGAACGTTCAGAATATTCCATTGTGGGTGGCCCGCAGTTGCGGAACCTGATGAGAAACTTTTTGGTGTCAAAATGTAGACACACTCGCCTCCAGAGACAGCAAGGTCGTCTTGAGACCACGATATGCAATGGTCACAATTGGGCCACGATGGGAGTGTGACAGGTAAAAGTTTGTCAGTAGAATCGCTCATGGTGTTTACAATCAGGTGTGTTGCGGGATGAAGATTTTGAGGTGTTTGCGCACTTCAGAAAACGTGTTCTGACAGATCATGATTGACGGTGACGAGCTTCGATTTGCTTCCGCTTCTGCTTCTACATAGGCAATGTCGCGGTAAGTTACTCTGGGCGAGGTGAGAGCATTCTATGGCCAGTAGGTCTCTGGCTTTTGCCAAGACGTACTCGAAGCTGTTTCATGATAACTGCATAGAGACAGCAATCACGTTCATTGTCTTAGGAACTCTCAAAAAGTCATCAAATGTGTGCATTTATCGTCTATCCTACAAGATACCTAGGTCTACATGGGCGAGCAAGTGCAAAGATGAAAAACGCTTCAACCTCTTAAGTTGACTTCAGTCCACCACCACAGTAGCACCGTCCTTCTCCTTCTCGCTCTACCTGCACCACGACATCCATCTTCCGAGCTTTGAAATATGTTCGTACTCGAGAGCGGACGTCATTGACATCTGCCATCTGCCCAGCGATGACGTGAATGACGCCGAGCACGGTAGGATCATCCGATTCGGCTTCAGATGCATCACTTGTGCTGTGCTTGTGATCATGATGCCCATGTCCGTGATCGTGAGAGTGGCCGTGATGGTGATGTCCATGACTCGTGTCCTTTTTGCTGTCCTCTAGCCAGAATCGAGGCACTGCATAGCTGACCATACCCTTAATGCCACTCACTCCACTCAGAATGTCTCTCAAGTTGTACTCAACATCCGAATTCAGCGATAAGAGAAGGATCTTTGTCGTGCTGACAACCAACGGAATAGTCGATGCGAAAATAAGAATTGCAATCACGCAAGAGGCCAGAGGATCAAACCCGCTCCATCCGGTAATACGTACCAGCATAGTAGAAAACACCACTGAAAGAGAGCCCAGTGCATCTGCCATGATATGAAGATAGATGCCCTGCATGTTCTCATTTCCGTGTGAATGGCCAAGAACTCCCACCGATTTTGGTTTTGTAGGTGAGGCCATCGTTGTGGTTGCAATGCTGGCATCGGAATCTTTGTGTTCGTGCTTACGGTCTCCATGAGCATGCGAGCATGAATCAGAGTGCTCATGCTCGTGATGGTCGTGTTTGTCATGGTGGCTATGTTCGTGCTCGTGTGCATGTCCATGGCTGTGGCTGTGACTATGCCCATGATCATGGCCGTGGTGACCATGGAAAGCGAAGATGCCAACTAAATTCACAGCAAACCCAGCAATACTGACGATCAGCAACTCTCCTGTCCGGCTGACATCCGCACCATTGAAAAGTCGCTCGAATGCTTCAAAGATGATTTCAATGCTGATGAGCATCAAGAAGACACCATTGCCCAAGCCAGCCAAAGTGTCAATCTTGCCGTACCCGTATGGGAATTTAGTGCTGGGAGGCCACTTGCTCATGACTGCTGCACAGACGCCTACCAACAACGCCACACAATCGAAGAACATGTGAATGCTATCGCTGATCAATCCTAGCGATCCAGTCAAAAATCCGTATGTTGATTGAACAACCATGAATGCAAGGTTCAAAATCATGAAGTAGAAGATGCGCCTTGAGTCCTCGTCGGCAAGAATCCCATGCAAGAGTGAATAATTCTCGGTCGTGTGCAGAAGAAAGGCTGTAGGCTTCGAAATGTTCCTGTGCTCGTGTCGATGGGCAGATGCTGCCTTTTGAGCAACCATTTCCGATGTGTCTGACATTCTCTTCTTTGCGTTTATGACACCGTGTGGATCGAATCTAGGTGCATGGACAAGACTGTTGTTTCGATGTGCCGAATGGTTGTGTGCATGGGAATGACTGCGGCCTAATGATCCCAACAATGCGTTTTGAGACTCAGCACTTAGATGACTGATTGACTCGGAGGGTATTCTGGGGAGAGGGAATGGCGGTGCTAGTCTGTTGCTGCTTCGGCTGTGCCTTGCGTTTGTTTTGGAATGCGATTGTGAGCGACTATGGCCGTGGTCGAACTGGTCGCCCGCGGACATAGGTATTGTGAACGTCGCACTCATTGTTGGGAAGGGGTAGGAGTGCGGGTCCACGTTTGCGCAGGTGTTGTACAACAACACGGTCGTGCTGATAATATCTAGAGGTGGTGGATGACTGCCGAACAGAGGGGCTTCTCACACAGAATCTGATGTGGTCGGACAGGTAATCAACAGTGGACGCCAGCGTCGTGCAGTCTAATATCTCAAGCTTGCCAGCAGCAAGAGATCAACGTCAGTGATGAAGGAGCGACAGGATGTGGAATGCGAGAAGGAATGAGTGGCAGCTCCAGTGGGATGGTTATCGGCAGCGCATGTTTGATTGCATGTGTCTTGGAAGTGTGAAGGGCATCCGTCTTGGTCTCTGGGCTGCAACACCGCAGGTGCAACGCCAACGCCCCTTTTTCTTGCTTATGGACCCCGTTCCGCCGCGTCATTGGGCAGCGCACCAGCAGATCGGCGTCATTGGAGCTTAACTCTTTCCATGCACGTTTCAAGCAGTCTTTATTTAACTGGCGAGACAGAATCTCGAACGTCGGATAAGGCTGAGCAGTGTTACCTATGTGACCATGCGAATATCCACCCACTGACTGTAATCTAACATCTTGCCTCCAGGATGTCACCAATCCTAGTCCCTCTGGCGCTGGTCGCATCGACAGTGCTCACGATCGTCTTGCTCTCCCTGCCCAAGCAGTACAGTCCAGATGCAGCACCGACCTCAGCTGAAAAGACCAGCTCAGATGTATCTAAGCGAGCAAAGACTAGTGTGCAGGTCCTGGTTGTGGGAGATCTTGGCCGCAGTCCTCGTATGCAGTACCATGCGCTCAGCATTGCAAATCATGGGGGCCAGGTACAGTTGATCGGATATCTAGACACTGAACCTCTGTCCGAGCTACGATCTCACAGCAATGTCACCATAGTCCCATTGTCTGTCTCCCCTAAGTATCTCCAAACCTCGAACAGAATCCTCTTCCTTGCTTTCGCACCACTCAAGGTACTCTATCAGGTCTGGAATTTGTGGTTGGTACTTGGCTACAAGACAACGCCGTCAAAATGGCTACTGGTTCAGAATCCGCCATCGATCCCGACGCTGCTCGTCGCTTCACTTATTTGCTTCCTTCGACACACAAGATTGGTCATTGATTGGCACAACTTTGGCTACTCGATTCTCGCTTTGAAACTAGGGCGACGCCATCCGTTCGTATGGATTTCTAAGGTATACGAGAAGATCTTTGCTAGGTTCGCTTCTGCTCATTTTGCAGTCACTGACGCCATGTCATCCTTGCTGCAAGCAGAGTATGTCTCAGCTGCAAAGGTCATGACGCTTCACGACAGACCGGCCGCTATATTCCAGCCACTACCAAGCTCAGAACGACTTGCATTTCTCTCGTGGTCTCCATTGACATCAGCACATATTGATGCCCTGGCAGGGAACACTATGAGGCTCGTGGTTTCGTCAACGTCTTGGACTCCTGACGAAGATTTCAGTGTGCTTCTCCAAGCACTGTGTCAGTACTCAGCTCTTGCGACATCAAGTGCACCTCAGCTTCCGGAGCTCCTCGTCATCATTACGGGAAAGGGTCCCCAACGTCAGCATTACATAAACACTGTCAAGAAACTGAAACAGGAAGGTGAACTTGAAATGGTCAACATCCAGACTGCATGGCTGACCTTCGAGGACTACGCTTCTCTGCTGGCTTCTGCTGATCTAGGGGTGTCGCTACATATGAGCAGTAGTGGCGTTGACCTACCGATGAAAGTGGTTGACATGTTTGGTGCAGGTTTACCCGTGCTAGGCTTTGACAACTACAAGGCGTGGCCAGAACTGGTCACTGAAGGGGTCAATGGCAGGGGATTTGCCACAGCCGGGCAGATGACCGATATTCTAAAAGAACTCTTCCAACCAGGCGCTCATTACCTCAAAACTCTGAAGCGAGGTGCTCTTGAAGAAAGTAAAAGAAGATGGAATGCGGAATGGGACCCTGTAGCAGGACGTATGTTTGGCCTTGTGTCATGAACATACACTGTCGAAGCTGGATTTAGACGTTGGCGTTACTCTTAACTCTCAAGGATGGCATTCCAAACTCCCATGGCCTTTGTTGAACGAGAGACTGCGATCTTCGCCGAAACGTATTCTTTAAATGAGAGCAGGGTGAGACCACCAATATGGCCGAATGAGCAGAGATGCTGGAGCCGAAGGATTGCAAATCAATCGCACGATGTTGCAAGTCCACACATTGCATCAGCCAACATCTACTCGCTAGATCCAATAGTGCTCTAACGAAGCCTAGTCGCAACGATACCAAGAGCTGGTGCCAACCACATGGGAGCCAGGGTCGGATATGCTCCTACCTGCAGATATCGTGTACCATTGACGGCATGAATACCTGCAATGGCCCAGAAAACAATGTTTTCTTCTAGTGATTGCGGACCTCCGGTCCGAGCCCATTGCCAATTCAAGGCAGCTTGAGAAGGTCAGTCAACGAATATCGTGTGGGCTAGGTGCCTACCGGCAATCACAAGGCTCACGGCAACATAATTCCAACAATTCTCAGCGCCCCTCTGGCCCGCAACATTCTTGCCCACGAGCGGAATCTTTTTCAAGGCTGGGTAAACGGCATCAAAACCTAGAGCCTTTGATTGTATTAACATCGATCAAAGGAGCAGGAGCACGTCCGTACTATATGAGCAGGAGCTGAGAGCTGTGTCTAGTCAGCAACTGAGCTCACACTTAGTCGGCTAAACGGACACCATAAATGTATGCTGCTGTCTTGAAAAGAGTGGAAGGAGTTGCAATTGCCATCTCATTGAGTGCGCGGATTGCAGATTATGCCACAAGTCTTGTTCGGACCATACGCCTTTTGTTATTCAGTTCAAGCAATCGCTGTCGAGCTGAGAACCGGATCAATCATGCGCCTTGTATACCAGTTCACGTTGTATCATGACAGCAGTTGTCGCCTCGGTTCAATTTAGTGTTCCGAAAACTATCATGCTCGTGCTGCATGTCAAAGGAACGCGGCAGCCAACTCCGCTCGGTCTCTG
Organism: Erythroxylum suave; assembly: GCA_027563595.1. Classification (NCBI taxonomy): domain Eukaryota; kingdom Viridiplantae; phylum Streptophyta; class Magnoliopsida; order Malpighiales; family Erythroxylaceae; genus Erythroxylum; species Erythroxylum suave. The sequence goes on along the minus strand of JAOSBN010141663.1, from coordinate 16,169 downwards.
GAGTTCTCCTCAACCAATGGTGCATCACGCGGCAGTTAGCGCATTGAGGACCCTAGAGGACCCCAGCCCCACGCTTATCTCTTATCGGTAGTCTATGTATGCGGGAGTGTGAGCGTGACTGTAGTAGCTTACACCACGAGCTTCTGTCTCTTCTTGACCTTGCCTCAGTCAGCACATATCACATTCATCTGTCCCAACTAGCCATTAGTTCTTTCATCGTTAGACCATGGGTTCATCTCAATCCGTTCCCAACAAGGCAGCCTGCGATCGACAATTGGCGGAGCAGCTCCGCACCCTCCGCCTGAGGGAGGAATCCAAGCAAGATGACTTAGACAAAGAATATGTGCATGTTCTCAGAGAGGGTGACGGAAACTCCTGCTACAACGGCCCTGCTCTTACACTCGACGCTGCCAAGGGATGGGAGAAAGAGCTTCTAGCAGATCCTAAGAATCAGCTTGCTCTTGCGGCCCTGCTCTCGAACCCCCTCAAGTCAATCGTCAAGCAAAATGTGGCCGTACTTCCAGATCAACAAGTGTATAGCCTTGCTATTCCTTTCGAAGGTGCTCCAGTCACCAACCAACGAAGCTCCGGTCGATGCTGGCTGTTCGCTACCACCAACGTCTTTCGCGTCGCAGTCATGAAGAAGCACAATCTGAAAGAGTTTGAACTCAGTCAAGCATACCTGTTCTTCTGGGACAAAATGGAGAAGGCCAATTACTTCTTAAGTCAGATCGTTGACTCTGCCGATGAAGACTTGTCCAGTCGCCTAGTTCAAGCACTCATGAGCGGACCAGTCGATGATGGTGGACAGTGGGACATGGCACTCAACCTTGTCAAGAAGTATGGCCTGGTACCTCAGGCTCTGTACCCTGACTCCTACAACGCGACGGAGACATCGAGCATGCTATACATCCTGACGAACAAGCTCAGAGAGGATGCCTTGAAACTGCGAGCCCTTGTCAAGAACGAGAAGTTGACCACTAAGGATATAACAGATGTCAAGGCTGCCATGATGCATGAGATCTACACAATCCTAACTCTCATGCTTGGTCCTGTGCCTAAACCAGACGAGAAGTTCAAGTGGGAGTATTACGATGCTACCGGCAAGTTCCATTACCGGAACATGACTCCGATCGAACTCACATACGAGTTGTCCACACCATCATCGACGCGTCTCCTCAAGGTCACTTACAGAGACATGTTCTCGCTTGTCAACGATCCACGTCATGACTATCTCACCAAGCTCACAGTCGATCATTTAGGCAACGTCATTGAGGGTAGACCAATTACATACATCAATGTTGACATGGATACCATGAAAGAGGCCGCAATTACCATGTTGAAGGCAGGCCTTCCAGTCTGGTTCGGTAGTGACGTTGGACAATATTCAGACAGCGCGACCGGCATCATGGACATGAAGCTCTACGACTACAACCTCGCCTTCAACACCGGCCTTAACATGAACAAGGCACAACGACTCCAGACCGGCGCAAGTTCTGCCACACATGCCATGGTGCTGACCGCAGTCCACATCGAGAGCGGTAAGCCGGTCCGATGGCGTGTCATGAACTCTTGGGGAGACGCCGCAGGTGTTAAGGGTTACTTTGTCATGTCCGACGAATGGATGGACCAATTCTGCTACCAGATCGTGACAGATCCAAGCCACGTCTCGCAGGCCGTCAAGGATGTCTTGACTCAAGAGCCACTACACCTGCCACTTTGGGATCCACTTGGCGCTTTGGCATGAGCCGTACCAGAAGTTGAATGAAATGGAGTGCTATTAACAAACATGGGAGTCTGGGGGATTTTGGATATGTTGGATAATACGGCGCGAATTTCACGATTGACACGAACTGGATTAGATACAATTAGGCAGAATTCACGAGAATTGCAACCAGATTTTGAGTCACAACATACTTCTGCAACGCAATGCTAATTAAACCAAGCACTTTCTTTCTTTCTTGCACTCTCGTATACGAATTGACTCCTGAACCCACACAATCTGATCTGAATGACCTGAATCAAGAAACACAGGTTTGCCAAATTTCCTATGACCAGGTCTTAGACAACCCTGCAATCAGCTCCGATACGCAAGACATCCGAGCGCGCTCCGTGTCTTGACTTCATGAGCATCCTGATCTGTCTAAGTCATCCCTTTCATACCTGCGACAGTCCTCAGTGGCGCAATTTTCGGATCAGTCGGTCGCAGAAACCTTTCAACACCTGCCTTGCGGCTCTTTATGTCATAACCCGGATGTCTTTGAGTTTGTGGTGTACACGGGCAAATCTGCGATGGGTGGGTCTTGGAAGCGTTTTGTGTTTCGACTTACGGGATGTCTGGATTGGTCGGACGTGTCTGGTCTGGACACATGAGGTGGTGTCTGTAATTAGTGTTGTGAAACATTCAGAATATCATCGTTGGGGAAGGTGTGGTGAGGATGTATAAAGATCTAGTCGAGCGCGTTGAGTTATCACATAGTGGTATCACAGTATCTAGAACTCAATATCTCTAAGTTCAAAATTGAGAAATTAGATCAACAATACCGACGAAACATCCAGGTCAGCAGACATACGATCACCCAGGACTATCATGATGACAGGCTATACCCTCGTGGATTCGGTAGCTCCAGCCGGAAAGACGAGTCATGTATCGGCGAGCAAGCCGCTGTCGCTGCAGATGCAGGATGATTTTTGCGCTTTGAGAGAACGAATCAGGGAAAGTTCTGAGAAGAGATTAAGGGGCTTTGCGACTGTGAGCGAGAACGACCGGAGTGGAAGCGAAGCAAGGAAGACGAGAGAGACGGATTTGGTCGCGTGTGCTCAATCTCGTGCAAGGGGAGCAGGAAGTGAAGATATGGATGAGGACGAGCAGAAACATGCCAGCAAGATCTATGATCGGTACGGTTCTTGTTCAGAGAGCGGCAGCGATCGAGTCACGTCGGTCTCGAACTCATGTTCACCTACCTCAAGTAGCGACGCAAGACCAGGTGCCAAGTTCGAGCCAACTGTCGCAAACGTACCGTCATTTTCACCAGCAATCTCTAGTCTCTGGGCGCAACCACTTCGAAGCAGCAGATCTCCCCATGCGCGCGCCGAATTGAGGAGTTTGAGTGGCTCGGACATGTATGCATCGACGATCCCAGGTGTGCGTCACGAGGTGGACATTGCGAGAAACCCAACACCCCTAGTGGATGCTGGGAGACACGTGAAGATCTGTGATACTCCCGAAGCAGATACTCGCTTAGACTCGTCATGTTCAGCTCCGGTCCGGGAGATGGCTCCAGAAGTTCAGCGCTCGATTCCAGAGCATGCTGCTGGGAAGACTTCAGTTGATGGCAAGGCAAACGTCGATGACATGGAACTCGCAATGGCCAGCCAATTGAGTAGTCTTACATCTGAGAAGCCAAGTCACGGTCTGGAAAAAACATATTCTGCCAATGACCACGACGACAAAAGCAACGAGTTTGTGAGCGCGCAGCCTGGAGACGTGAATGATGAGTGGCGAAACTCATCCAACAAGCATCTTGATCGGAGAGGTGACGAGTCGGATCAGAGTTCCAGCGCGAGTTCGTATAGCTCGATGTATGAACACCTACCAAATCAAGTCGACTTCAGTACTGACAGCAGCCTTTCGAAGGACATGGGATTGTGGGTTCGCAGTATACGATGTCGATCTCTGAACATAAAATACGCAAGAGTGTTGAAGGACATCGACAACGCAGCTCTGACGCTCGCAGCGCTGTTCAGAGTGGACGACGATATGGAATGGCTTACCGCGCTGGTCATGGAAGCCAGGGATCAGAATCATGAGCTCATTGACCAGGAGATTCATAAGTTTCAGCGTCTTCGCTATGAAAGAGACTCGCTCGAGTCTCGAATGGCAAATTTTGACGTTGAGTGTGGCATCGAGACGCATTGAGAGATGTTGTAGTGCAGTTGGAAAAGGTATGACAGAATGGTATCACAACTGGTGCGGAATATTTGGGGGAGGACGCTGGTTAGCACCCACCATACGGACACGGTGCTCGATAAACTCACTGACTGTTCCTAACATGGTAGAATAAACGGGGCTTACGTCTTTCATATATCGGACAAAGAGGATATTGTTTAGTAGGAACTCTGGAAAAGCCGTACTTTATCGTGCTTGTTGGACGAGTGCTTACCAGCGTTTCCCCTATGAAACCTCCCCACCAATCGTATCGTTCACAACAACGAAAAGGGTTCAGACCCCTCAAACATGTTCGGGAATGCTTCTTGTCGTTGGTGGCCTTATCCTGTTACATTCCGTTCTGTAGCCTCCTTGTGGTTGTCATGTGGAAATTGGTACACCGACAAGCCACTCGGCATCATACTGCAAACGAAACCATGAGTCACTTGTCGCTATGATATTCCCCAGTAATGAGCGCATAACATGCGGAAAGCAAGTCGTCTAGATAGTCCAGTGGGGAAGCCTGCATGGTCAGGAAACCAGGATAGTATTATGCAGCTAACGAAGTAGTTGTATCAAGCCCCGGGATGCCTGTTCCGTAGGTTGTGGGTGAGCGGCTTTTTCGCGACTCCAATTTGTATTGTGCTTGTGACTTGGGCCCAAATTTAGGACCACAAGGTAGGATCTCTTTCAGCTTACCGAGAACAGTGACGTGCTATACGAAGACATGTTGGCGGCTGCATATGCTTGTCTTTGAATGTCGGTTCTGATGGAGAGGTACATTCAAGTCGAATGTTCGGAAAGACAGCTTTTACTCTCCCGGGCGTGTGCCGGTCATCTGGGGATCATTGATCAGCCCGAGCACGAAGCGATGGATTCTAGAAGTTACTCTAGAAGCGAGGCCACAGAAGCTGGCGGACGGAATTGAGCGTAGACGTGATGGCGGCTAAACCGGAAGCAGCATGAAATGTCAAGCAGAGGGCGTGCATCCTGGTGCCAAGCTTCTCATGCATGGGGAGTCATTTTTGCGGAGCCCTGCAGATGCCAGACCTGGTCTTATCCAGCAACATGTCCATAGGATTCACCATTTTCTCATCTTGCTTCTCAAATAGAGCAGTATACTCGACATCTGTTACCGTAATCTCACTTTAGCTAGTCGAGATTGCCGGGCCTGCTTGCCATCATGGACTACTTCAACTTCGACGAGGCATCCAATGCCATTCCCCCACTTGACCTTGACGAGATCGAAATCCCCGGCGCCAACATCATCAGACCGTCCGAAGATCCCAATGTTGTGAGCGAGTCGACAGGCCCAGGGGCTGTTGTCAAGCTCAAGCTAGCCAATGATCGAGTTGTCGATGCTATTCTCTGGGATCATGACATGAGCCATGAGTTTCCGATGTACCGGGCTCGAGAGCCATGTCAAACCTGTGCCCGCATGGGCATGGACTGCTTTTTGGCGTCAAGAGGGGCACTCATTACCGGCTGCACATGTTGTATCTCACTGTTCAGAGATTGCAGCTTCACCCATGGTGACATGCCAAAGGGCCACTTTACAACCTTTGCTGGCATCTCCGAGGAGAGCCAAGTATGCCATGGACCAATGCAGCAATGGAAGCCCCTGATGCGTTCTTACGAAGGTGAACGTGCACGCAAGACTGGATCTCGGTTTCCCCGAGATGCCGTCAAGGTCCTGAAACAATGGTTGAACGAACACAGTGATCACCCATATCCAAATGAAAGAGAGAAGGACGAACTGAAGAAACTCACCGGTCTGAAGAGAAGCCAGATAGCAAATTGGCTAGCCAACGCGAGGAGGCGAGGAAAGGTCAGGCCTGCGTCTGGACCTGCCTCACCATTGCTTGGTGCCATCGACATTCCCACTGGTGCAAAGACTGTTGCCGACCTCAACCCCCTAGATAGATGGAAATGCTCTCCACCTGAACACGAACCGGCTCTTATGACGGATATTGCTCGTGCCATCGGAAACGCTCCTGAGTCTGGTCACAAACCATCCCAGTCGAGCTTACACAACTCTCGAGCAAGTTCACGGAAAGCCTCGAGTGAAGAGGACTCGAACTTCTCTATGTTCAGAGCTCCTTCGGTGAGCTCTTTCGAAACACGTGAGTCTAGCAACAGTGACTTCTCATTTGCTTCATCTCGATCGCAGAGATCTCGGTTGTCTCTTGCTTCGTCACAAGAACGAAGAAGGCGACGTCGAGCACCAATGACCCAGCGAGTGGCCACACAGGCTGCGAAGCCAAAAGGTGCCAGACCATTCCAATGCACATTCTGTACAGATGCTTTCGCCACCAAGTACGACTGGCAGAGGCACGAAAAATCCCTTCATCTTGCACTCGAGCGGTGGATCTGCTGTCCAATCGGCGGTACAGTTGAGACCCCAGGAACCGGAGAGCACAAATGCGTATTTTGCTCCGAAACCAACCCGTCAGTCGAGCATCTGGAGGGGCACAACTTCTCAGCCTGTCAGGAGAAGTCAATACAGGAGAGGACTTTCTATCGAAAGGATCATCTTCGACAGCATCTCAAGTTGATGCACAACACCAAATTCGTGCCCGCCATGGAAGCTTGGAAGAGCACCACCACTGAAATCAAATCGTCCTGCGGATTTTGCCCTTCAAGATTCACCACCTGGCAACACAGAGCTGACCATTTAGCGGCTCACTTTCGCAACGGCGCAGACATGGCTACCTGGTCAGGAAACTGGGGCTTTGAACCCCACATCGAGAAGCTTGTGGAAGATGCGATACCACCGTATTTGATTGCATCTGATCGGTCCAGCATGGACCCGTTTGTGGCAAGAGCACAAGCAAGTATGAGCTCAGCCACTCCCGGCCTGTCTCGTGGTTCGTCAATTGACGGCTCGGATAAGCTGGAGGTAGACCAATTGACCAAAGATGGCAACTGCTGGGCGCGACTTGAGAATGCACTGACCAAGTGGGTTCTTGAGCAGACTGCCCTGGGCAACATCCTCACAGACAAGATGCTGCAAGACCAAGGTAGAAGGATAATCTATGGTAATGTCGATCCGCTGGATTGGACTGCTGCTGATAATCAAACATGGCTTGATGCGTTCAAGTACCAAATGGGTATTGGTGCACCACCTGCAGATGTGCAGCTGCAAGAGACGAGGACCGTGCCTATCATGGCGCCATACGTGGTCAAAGGTGGTTTGAAGAACAAGAGTGTCATTCAGGAGGCTGCATGCCCCAAGGCAAACACTCCGGCGCTGAGCTCGCTTGGTCACACTCCAATCGAGACGGGCATGTTTTCTTTCGATGCCACTCCAGACTTCGATCCGAACATGGAACTCGATTTCAGCACTGCCGACTTTGACGCCCTCGATCTGAGCGGGTTGAATGATATGAGCTTCGACCAGGGTGCGGGTCTAGGATTCACATCGTCTGACTTCGATCCGACCGGACAGTACGCGCCTGTACAGTCCAACGCAGGCTTCTTTGGGCCACTCGAGATGTCTGGCGGTATGGCGAAGGAACACAGTCAAAAAGAAGATACGGGGATGAGTCTGCAAGATTTTGATCACTTGACAGGGTACATGTCAAACTTCCATTAAACAATTGAGGCCAGGAGAGTCAAGGAATTCTTACACATATAATGTATATTTGGCGTTTGAACCGGCCATGCCACAGGGCGCTTGTTAGACAAGAAAAGATCAATGATCATAATGAGATACCACAATTTACCTCCTGTCTCTTCCGCTTCAAGTCAAGTCATCGCCCGCCTTTTGATCAACTTGAGCTTCGGTCTAGTGCCGAATGACCACAGTTTGTTGGAGGGCGTGAGTTCTGAGTAAGCATGTTTTCCGACCAAGATTCCTCATCCGAGGAGTCAGGAGATCTGCCGTAGTTTTCTGCCGTCTACAACGGTACCGAAGCGCGGTCGTAGTATTCAAGCTCGTTCAAAGCTGATCTTCACGGTGAAGATCAGGCGTGATACACAACAATTGCACAGCTAGGCTGGTATCTTATGTGTTGGGTCATGAGCTCAGCATTGTAGTCATATACCAAAGCCAGCTCCAACAACAACGGCGGATAGCTGAGCTTACTCCTTTGATCGCGCTCTGTTGATTTCAGCATAGGAGTCCTCGATTTTCGAGTGTTCTAAGTCACGTTAGAGCAGTACTAGTGTCATGCTTCTGGACGCACATGTCGTGGCAGGGGTCGGAGAGACTCTTCCAGCGGTACGTGCCACATGCTTGGGCGGGTGGGTCTTCTTCGGCCTCTGGAAACCGCCCTGCATTATCTGCCCTCAAACACGTTGAGGCTCTCATGCACGCGGCGAACCGTCGACAACACAAGCAGTATCCTCTGTGATTTCTACTGCGTCATCAGGAGCAACTTGGAATCTTGAGGGGTGTATGGCAACAACGGTCACAAGCAGTCAAACTCTTTATTCTTCAGCCGATAATGCCACCGAAGACGGACAGCTTGTCTCTTTGGCGTAAAGCCAGGGCCTCGAATCTTCCTATCCGCGCTACTTGACCGCCAATGAGAATTTTGTACTCTTGCATGTGAAGGCTACTTTGGTCCAAGCATCGCAGCATTCCTTAACGTCCTGTTGCACATGCGCAGGATCATCAATGCAATCCCTGTGGCCTGACTGACCAGGATGGCAACGTGCGAGTGCATCAACATCAGACACCCCTGACATTCTCACTGATAAGGTACCTGTCCACCTCACTGACCTTCACAGCTGAACTGATTGCCAGTACATAAAATCTGAACGTATCTCGCACCGTGTTCAGAATTTCGACACTGGGCTGCTTGAACAGGCAGTGAAGAGACTTTTTGTTTCGAAGCAGTCACTCGCAAGACCCATTCTTTGAACCAATCAGATGGCTACCCCGGATGAAGGAAGTTCCTCTGGCTGTGAAAGCAACACTTCATCAATATACACCATCATACCCTCGGCCGTCCGGTCAAGGATACCTGTCCTTACCTCGCTGCGCCAGTCTGCTCGTAGTGTCGTCTCAAGGCCATTGCTACACTCAAGATCTTGGTCCTGGTCAGCCGAAGAATACATACCGTCCTCGACACCATCACACCAAAGTCGCAGGACGAGCATAAGCAGTACAAACGGCGCAGAGGCTGCACCTACCTCAGGCACAACCACGCCTATATCAGATGCACCTGAAAATGGTCAGAGGGCACTCGTCGCAGCAACTCTGTTCGACACAGCCGCGGTCGCTCGAGGTATAAACACAGGCGGAATAGACTGGGTCGTTGCTGGTGCCGGTGTGCATCTATGGCTGCGTGCGCGCGAACAAGCAGAGTTGAATGCCAGAGATCCTGCATTGTTACGATCCATGCATATCGATGCTGTCAAGTACATGAACTTGGCACTGCCAAATGACCTATCTTCGGCAGAGGTCGAAGCCATCCAGAGCAGCCTTCCTTCCCAAGTCACATCGTCAAGCCGATCGCCAGACAAAGCGGTTGTGGTCTCGCGGCCTAACGTCCTACGTCAAGGCATTGCACAAGCAGTATGTTGGACTGTGGCCATCTTGTTGATAGTGATCCCGCTCCTGATGACCGCCATCAACAAGCTTCTTGTCTATGAGCGCGAGCACCGCATCACAAGACGAATGATTGACAATAGCGCGAATTTGACTAAGGCACTCGGTGAGCGAGGTGTAGATTGTGGTGAAGCTCTCATCCGATTCAAAGACACCCCGTTGGGAAAGGCATGTTTGCAGACATCATCTTGGGTTGTTGAGGGCGTTGTCGGTGGGCTGAATGATGGTCTTGCGCAGAGCATAAACGGTCGGGGTTGGGTCGTCGAGGGTCAATCTCGACAAGGGCATAACATGATAGACTCATAGAACTTTGAAATAACAGCACCAGAACGTTGCGAGCACTGCTGGATAAATATAGCGTGTGGTTGACACGTGTACTGGCTCTGGTGGACTTAGTCACTGAGCATCAGGATAGTACTAGTTCTGGCCTTGGTCCCTGACTATGTCATGCATACCCGAACCAAACCTCCCCTCCGCTCACTTTATCAGCGCTGACTCTTCTCCAACTCCATGTTTACAATGTCCCAGACCTTAGCATCAGCATCATTACCACTACTACCTTCCTTCAGACGGCAGCAACTGTTGCTTGAATTGTACGTACGAGGATGACATGCCTGAATGATTGAGTGTACTGATCGAAGTGCCTTGATAGTGCATCGTTGAAATATCACTGCCCAGACGGAATCTACCTCACACCTAACCCCAACGATCCAGCCTCTTGGACTGGCGTCTTCTTCGTGCGCGACGGTACGTTGAGCTCCCACGGAGTGGATTGACATCCACACGTGAGATTCCGGAAGTCTCGTTACTGAACTCTGCAGGACCATACGCATCCGCACTTCTTCGATTTGAGCTACTCTTTCCACCGTCCTACCCTGAAGCACCACCGCTTATCATTTTCTCAACCGAGATTTTCCACCCCTTACTGGTACCTCTGACGACATACACATTTAGCCCCGGAGCGGAGGATCCGTTCGCGACGTACAGTGCTTCCGAAACAGAGCGACTTCCACCTGGCGCATTGAGTTTGAGATATGGTTTCCCACACTGGTTCAGGAAGGCAGACCGGGGACGTAGTAGCGTGCAATCTGATACTGAGAGAGGCAATGAGGGCTCGACAAAGCATGGACAAACACAGACGTCGGCAATTGGGTCAGACGAGGCCATACAGGGCAAGACGGACCAGAGTCAAGAGTCGGCAACGATACAGCTGTTGAACTACCTGAAGTCAGCATTCGAAGATCCACAGACTCTTGATGAGCTTCCTCTCGAAGCTGCAGGCAATCAGAACGCGTGGCATGCATGGCGTTCGCATCGTGGTTTGCCGAAAATGGAGAAGCGAATAGATGGCCCTGCGACCATGACTTCAATTCAAGCTGGAGCACTATCCAAAAATCCAGCAGACTGGAATTGGGACGGCGTATGGGAGGCTCGTGTGCGTAGCGGGATCGATGAAAGCATCAGTGACGCGCTTCTTTTTGGCAGCAAGAATATAAGAGGTGGCCCTTCATTAACCGATACTGTAAGTGATTGACGACACAATCTCGCCACTCACCGCTGATCATGATAGATTCGATTCTCGAGATTGGATGACGAGAAGTCAGCCAGTGTTCAAGACGATATGCTTAGAATGCATGGATTTTGCTGAGATGAATCACCAGTTGCAGCAGGAATGAAGAAGTCCCAGCCGACAACTTGCTGTCAGCAAATTTGACTCAAGGGAATAGTTACTTGGCGGAGGAATAGCTGGGTTGTGGTCACTGCCATCGCCTTCGTTCCGATCCAGTCGCAACTTCCTTGAGCTGCTCAAAGCATCACAATTCGACTTACTGCTACTATCGTTATGGACAAAAGACCCACCGCACACTATCGATGCACAATCCAACCCGGGTCCCTTACATGAAGCCGCATTTGTTATAGCTGCAGTGTTCCTTGACAAATTTGATCCCATTGCATAGATTGGCTTGTTCGACCTGCATCTCTTCGAATTCAGCTCTTGGGTTTAAAGTTTCCAGACACTGTTCCGGTCATCAGTGTGAAAACTTGTGAAGGGGATAAGGCGGTTTACGGAACTGCAAGATATATCGATCTGTACAGTGTCATCAGATCCTCGGGGTTGACAACGCTCGCAATCTGTTGTAAGCCAGGTTCTCTGCAGACACCACGTCTTTGAAAAGCTTGGCTGGTCTGAGTGGACGAGATTCACGTGGAGCAATCAATGTCTGGCTACTTTGCTCTCTGAGAAGAGACGAGTCAAGAGGTCAAGGAAGAGCATCAACAAGCGCTGTTCCTGGAAAACACTCGTTAGTCTATCATTTCCAGGCGAGGCGAGGCGAGGAAGCGGCCGGGTTCCTACCATAGTCGCTGGAGACACGGTGAGCGAGATTTTGACCCGATTAGCTCATTAGAAGCGCTACGGTGTGCTCGCGCCAGTGAAGAAAATCGCAAAGCGATTTGTTATTGTGCAGAGCGCGTCGATTGTCCAGTCGCGTGTTGCCTACGCCAAAAGAGAGGCTGAATACAGAGTCAGTTGTCGACGTAGCGCCAAGCATGTGTTCAGTCTATTCACAAGAGGATGTATTGTTGCACAATAAGTCGGGGAGATCAAGTGGATAGCATCCATTGAAGATTGCCTCACCATGCCAGATCCCATACAACTTTGTGCATCAATCAAATACCACAACGAATGTATACAGACCTGAAGCTTCAGCAGCATCTGAGTTGATTGTCGAGAAACATCGAAAGGTTGGTCTGGCTATGACGCGTCTGTGATCAAGTTACTAACTCTTCCAGCCACAACCGCAGCGGAAAGTTCTTCGAAAAACTTCACAGTCCAACAGCACATCAAGGGCATCCTTCACACGAAAAACATCAGATCTAGTGAAACGAACAGTATCAAAAATGCTGCCACGTGCCAGCAAGAGTACTACTAGCTCGGCGGTATCGCACATGGCTGAGAGCGATTTTGATATTGCAGAACCTCACCAAGGTTCACGTAAATCTTCGGCCATATCCGGAAATACATCTGTGTGCACCGATATTAGTGCAATAAGCATGACCAAGACCTACACCTCGGGCAGTGATACGAGTTTTGAAGAGGGAGTCAGGCAAAAAGACTTTCTTCAAACAACACCACCAACATTTCTTGCAAAGAGCAAAACAAAAAGGGCACCCTCGACTGTCTCGCTATCAACTCATACGAGCACTCCGAGAACATTGAGAGAAGTCAAGCCAACGAAAGGCACAGCTAGTCAATCATCAATCAGAAAAACCCAACGAGCTCTTACGATTGACTCTAATCTACCACAACCGGAGCTTGCGCTTGATTCTCCCAGTCTCGCCACTCTCGAGTTAACCCAACAAGTCATGCCTTGCTTCAAACCTCCACAGAGAGTGAAGACTGCTATGTGGCTCTTGGTTGACATCAAGTGCGTGCCTTCTTTCCCGCAAAATATCAGCAGGATCGCAACACCAAGTCTCGGTTCACTGAAGAGACTGAACTTTGATTTCTATATGCCTTCTGGGTTTGAGGTCCTCGCATACTGTAGTGCAGTCGAGCGGGCTCAAATGAAACCATCCAAACCAGATGATGTTTGGTCCGTTGCAATTTGTGTCGGGTCCACTCGAGCGTCCAAGCCCAGTTTGAGGAGGAAAGCTTCTTCGTCTGTGTCATCAACAGCAAGCATGATCGACGGCTTCTTGAAAGTGCTTCGAGCAAGATCAGATTCTCCGTCCAAAAGTGCCGTTCAATACCGAGTGGTTACACTTCACTCTCTTCTTCCAACGAGTCACTCGCTGACAGTCTTGAAATATTGCACCTTGCCAAATCAATTGGAAAAGAAAGCTCCCTCCCATATGGCTGACAATGCACAAGCAACTATCAATCGCGTTATCACTACTGCAGATGAAGGAGACATCGCCTTGGAAGGATTGTTGGCGGATTACGAAAGATGGACTCGAAATGCTCCTGGCAGTGTACTTTCCAGACAAAGCTCACCTTCCAAAGGCTCCAAGTACTCATCACTCCTGCCACGCCCGCTATCCCTTAAACATAGAGCTCAGGTTCACGAAGATCCTGCTCGTATCTAGAAGTTAATCAGAGCACAATCAGGTTCGACCGAAGAAGTCCAGACAGAGGATGGGGACGAGGTTGATCGGGTCAGAGAGGCGAGGGTTTGGGGAGCGCCATGGTTGTGACAACTGCTATGTAAGTTGGATTGTCTAAAATAACATCGAGGATGAGTAATGCAACGAGAATGGTCTTCTTTCTTCTCTCTGAATCTCGACCGTTAGGAAACTGCAGCAATATCTTCGAGGAGTAATTTCTAGCAGTGCGCTCGAATACCTTCTACTGTGCCTGCGGGTTTTTTTTACTGTCTGATTGAATGTCATACAACGGTGCCTTCCTTCCCAGATGACCCTTACATTGGACATCTTCTGTCTTTCTCTGCTTTTCACTGCAAGAATATTCGCATGCCTCAAATTTTGGTCTTTTTTGGTCAACATGTTGGAAGCGATAACTCCCGGCGCAGCAATCGTGATTTCGGCCTGTACCTGTTTGACTTGCTTAGGTCTGTTTTGGAGTTTCCAAGTCTACTTCTTGCCCTACCTGCGACAGAAGAAGTCCATGAAGCAAGCCATCCTACCTCAGACCGTGCAAACAACGATAGATCACGAACTTTGTCGCTCCTTGTACAACTTTCCGGGCTTGTTATACCATTGCCCTCGAGGGTCCCTTACCGAGTGTGAATTGAAATCGTCCAAGTGGTCAACCACTACGTTCGATCCATTACCGACTGCATCACCATCAAGGATTGTTTGCAGTCTATCGCCGATGCCTCCGAGGAGGCCACAGAGAGTGTCATCCGGTAGCTTGAGCGTCTTGAGACAATCTCTGATGTCTGAAACCAGTCTTAACATACCTACTGAAAACTCTTGCTCGACAATCACAACTGTAGGACATGCCGACCATGCTATTCCTCATTCGTCAGGGAGCAGAAGGAGATCAGGTCACTCGTACACAGACAGCTTTGGCAGCGGTTCAAGAAAGACTTTCAGACGACATTCGGCTCCTACGCTACTTTTGATGCGAGAGACTCTGATGGTCACAGAGACGACGGCGGAATATACTATGGATAACAAGTACTCACCGGTTGAAACTGATTTCTCCTTCCGACTAGAAGTATACAGGAATCCGGCAAATGAATGGAAGAAAAAGACGGAGGTGCTGCCGATTGAGAGCACACATAGGGAGCACATCGATGCCCAGTCCAATAGGTCAGGCAATATGCTGAGTATAAACTATTGTGGACAAACGTCAGGGAGTACATGAACTCTCGCTCCGCTAACGATTGATGTTGCATTGGGATTTCAGAGTCGTTCTTTACGAGACCATAATGTGCAGTATGTTGTCAGTCACAAGCTGAACTGTGGTACAGAACGGTGGTCGTTGTGAAGAGGACTGAGTTCGTATCTGAGACAATGGAAAGTATAGCGGTTATACGGCACACAAGCCATAGCTAGTGATAATGGAGGTATTTCCACTTATTATGAGTCCTGAAGCAGCTTGTGCCAATCTCTGTAAGCTTGCTGGGTCAAAATTCGGTAATCTGCAGAAACGTCACGTTCAAAATACAGAAATCCTAACGCGCATCGAGACAATGTTCAACGAAAGATAGGGATCATGATGTCTGAGAGAAGGACAAAGGAGGCTGTGTGGCTGTGCATACCGGTTGCTTCATCTGTGGCGGATTAGTCGGGGCTTCGCTGGGCCGGGAGGCCGCCAGTTTTCTTCACCCGCCAGTGACTTATGGGGTCGGATCGAGTTTGGTGGTTGCCTGTCATTTGCTCCCAGCCGCACGCTTGCGTAACCCGAAACACTTGATTCCTACGCAGCTGAGATCTGTCCATCGCTCGCCTCTTACCTTTCCATATATTCTCATCTGAGTGTTCTTTTGTTCTGCTCGTTGTCATTAGCGATCGTAACAAGATGGCATCCAAGAGCGTCTACTCCTTCGCCCGCCGTGGCATCGAAGCCACCACCAACATTGTCATCACCGATGCGCCAGCTGACGACAAGACTGGCCGTATCTCACCCGTAGCAGGGTTGATATTCTTCTTGACCTGCTTTGCATTCATCTTCTTGGTGTTTGCTGTGAGTAATGAAGTCTGTACACAGGATATCCGCTGACGATCTTAGATTTCTTACACCTATGGCCACCTCATTCCAACCTTGTGCATGGTCGAGTCTCCCGAAACCAACGCATACGTACCAGTCAATACCCTTTCTGGCGCACCTCCAGCCTATACCGAAGACGACGATGGAATTCCTAAACCTTCCGAACCAGAAGTTCTTCTCGTCAGAAACAAGCCATTTACTTCATCGATCAGACAGACAGTTCTCCATCTGCGTGCTCGAGCAGGATATTGGTCCCGCTTCCGTGGATTGGGCCTGTTCCTAGGATGGGGTTTCCTGCGCAACATCCTCATCGCTGCTCTCTCACTGGGGTCCCCTAACCCACTCGCCATCTCAGCAGCCGCTATCCTTGCCGAAGTTGCCCTTGCACACGTCCACATGACTTGGATTCATATTGTCATTTCAGAGCCGAGCGACGACGCGCTCGACGTTGCCGTCGACGGCCGCCGCGCGCCGGCCGAAGGCGATGGCCGCGACCGCGCCCGCGG
>JAOSBN010141538.1:0-26036 GCA_027563595.1 Erythroxylum suave | reverse complement strand
TATGTCCAATCCTCAGAGTTCGTCTGAGTGTTCCACTATACTTCAAACAATTACAAGTATTCTTTCTTTCCTTTCAGGGCCTCTTCAAGTCTCTTTCACAAAGTATTCTTTCTGCTAACGCAGCCTCTTCAGGCTCTCAATCTTTTCTCTCTCCTACTATAAAGATAGTGTGAGCTTTTGTTATAGTAATAATAGCTCTCTTAGTATCACACTACAAAAATCTCTTTTGTAAGTAAGCACTCAAAGATCACTGATATCGTATGTTTATTAGCCCGAAAGCTTCGACTGAGACTTGTATTTATAGTCTCAGTCTCTAACTACTTCTTGATCCTTGATAACCGCTTCTTGACTCTTGAGAACTGTTTCTTGATTCTTAAAAACCGCTATTTAGTTGAGTTCTGCAACTAACTTCAACTAAGTAACCGTCTAATGTATTGACGTAAATTCTTCTAAGTATCGTCTGTGTCTTGCTATTCTTCTATTCTTTGCGCTTCTTCTGTGTTTTATGCTTCTTCTGTGTTTTGTACTTCGTCTGTGTTTTGTGCTTCTTCTATCTTTTGTACTTCATTTGTGTTTTGCACTTTGTTTGTGTTTTGCGCTTCTTCTATCTTTTGTACTTCGACTGTGTTTTGCACTTCGTCTGTCTTTTGTACTTCAACTGCACACTTAACACACTTGTCAAAATGATCATTTGTTTCTAAGATTATTATTATTAGTTTGTCATCAAAATTAAAACATCGTAAAGTCCTCCTGACTTAACAATTTTACCTTCTCATTATTTTTTTAATACGTTGTCTCCTATTAATTTATAATTCAAATCTTTATTATTGTTACAGGGTGTCTAATCATTTGTTGAATTTTTGAAAATCATCACTGTCATATGTTCCCTGGACTTTGAAGAATCATTAAAATTTCCCTAAACTTTTTCTGTTGGCCATTCCATAAGATCAACAGTTAAAGACAGTTCACATTTGTCAAGGTTCTCATTTACAATGTCACAACATTCTAACTCAAGCAAACTATGGTATCTTACTTTAACCCACCGGGTTCATTAGAAATAGGGTCTACTAGCAAGTTTTCTTTAACCTCACCATATATTAATTCATTCAATGCAAGATCTATCTCTCTTGCATCACCTGTTGGTAGAAAGTGTCATTAAAATATTAATGCTTATGCAACAGCCACCAATAGAACTTTATTCCCATTTACTCCCATTCCACAACGTCTCACCATAACTGAGCCAATTAAAATTTCTAAACCACAAACCCCAAAACCCTCTTTCTTTAGATCACCTGCTATGTTTTTGTTTTCCAAAAAGATTGATAAATCTTACAACTCTAGCAAGTCTTTTTACTGCTCTTAAAGTTTTATAGAAGCCCTTATAACGAGATTATTTATAGGTCAACTATGTGACCACCAATCGTTGGTCTTATATCCATTATACCACCTCATCTCAAATGAGTGCGCATGTCTGTATCATATCGATTTTAAACTAAGAATTAAATTCCACATTGTGCACAACTTGCTTTTATTATATATGATGAAATCTTTTTGTTGATATAATGAAATACTTAAGTATTTATCATATATGATTTTGTCTTCTTGTCTGCTATAAAACTATGTATTTATATTTGCTTGTTTTTAAATTAACAAAACAGCAATTATTAAGTTTCGCATAATGGAAATTTTTATGTTTTATAAAATATCAAGAGCAACAATTACTTGTGATGCTTAGTTCAGTTGGAAGAAAAACTTTGAATGGTCAAAAAATTAATATAAATTGTTTTATATTAATATACTGGGAAAAACTTTGAATGGTCAAAAAATTAATATAACTTGTTTTATATTAATCTACTGGGAGTACTTCCTTCTCTTAGATGTATATAGCACAAACTGACTAAAAATATTGAACAAAAATAACGATTGTTGTCATGTGGCTATGCAAACAATCAATTTTGTCATACAGTTAATTCGTCCGAATCTTTTTCTTTTAAAGATAAAGTGTACCTCGATATTAATTCTATATTGGTCATTCAATAAAAGTCTTCTTAATGAATAGAATTTATAAATTATTCATTGATTATGATTCAGCTTTAAATAAATTCATCATTACATAGTCAAGAAGCGACTTACATAGTAAAGAACCATAGCTTATAATGAATCAAATGTAAGTTTTCCTTGTTTTTTTTTTGGTTAAATTCTTGGAATGAGGGATTTTATGTCTAATGGTGTAAAATTATAAATTAGAAATGAAAATAATGCTATCTTCTGCTCTGATAACTATTGAAAGTTAGCCTTGATTTCCCTTGCAATGCGAAAGTTAGCTCCATCATACATAATTATGAATCCCTTTATAGACATATAACTACTACACTAATTATAGATCAACTTTTAAATTATCTTCTTCTCAACTCTATCTGTTAACGTTTATTTTTACACTTAATACGTATTAAAATTTCGTGGTTATTGAAATTAGTAAATCATTATTTTGTGGTTATAAAGATACCGTAGACAATTAATCATGTTAACAAATTAATTTGGTCATTTAATATATATTAATAATTCACTTAATTTGTTTATCTTTTTTAAGATATAATTATTAACTATTTATAATGTATAATTTATCGTTTATTAAAAAATTAATTAAATAGTAGTATTCATTCATTCAATATAATTTATCATTTATTAAAAAATTAATTGAATTGTTGTATTCATTCAGACGATTTGTCCATGTCGTTATAAATTAACGCTGTGATTGTTTACTGTCTCCGTCAGTGGAGACAGATAACAAAACAAAAAAATCATGTGCCTCGTAGGGTTTGTTTGCTGACCCTACTTATTTTTGTTCTAACTCTAGGTGACAGAAGCATAAATTTTTTGCTCCTTCCAAAACCAAGGGACAAGATTTCTTATCCTTGTGACAAAATCAAAACACATCGGCAACTTCCAAAAATACCCTCCCACTAGTTATGTAATTAATTCCATGAATGCTTAGATGTTTTATTAAATTATTATGTACTGGAATTTCTAACTTGTAGGAATTTTTTAACTTATTACGTAATTAATTCTATGAATGCTTAGTTGTTTTATTAAATTATTATGCACTAGAATTTCTAACTTGTAGGATTTTTTTATTCAATAACTCATTTCATTTAATTTTTAGGTTTCTCATTTTATTTTATCGTAATTAAAAAATTACAAATATAATTAAAATAAATATTGATACAATTATAAAAATATTTAACGTAATTCATTTTATTGTTAACTTGTGAATTTTTGGCTATTCAATAGCTTATTTCATTAAATTTTTGTTACTCTTTTTTTAATTACTTATTTGTAGATACAATTAAAAAATACTAGTATAAATCATTCATTTTAAAATAATCAATGAATTACATATTTCCAATCATATTATACTACGGGGGTATTTTGGTCATTGACACTGTTTTTTATGGTCTGTAAACTGCAACCAAACACATTTCTGTCCTCAAGACAAACACAGTTTTCTCTGTTTTGTCCGTCATAACCAACACCTCACTGTCTCCAATTCTTATTCTGTTCTGACTCCAAATTTTTGTTTCGTTCCGTCTCAACATATGGGAGACAATAACCATATGCAGCGTAAGAAGTCGATTACCCATTTTAATTTTTAGGCCATTTAAGTCACAGTTGTGACTTTCTTTGGTCACAATCGTGATAAGTGCACTAGTTATTTTGTTCATTGTCATGGTTGTGGCTTTTTGAAGTCAGACATGAGCTGATATAATTTGTATTCTAAAACACAATTTCGGATTAACGTTACTTTATTTAATTTAATTTGAACTCAAATTATTATTACCATCTATCATTTTAATACCATTGCATCAAAACATAATTTTAACACCGTTGCATTAAAACAGAAATTTAACAAGTAATTTGAAGCCAATTATTATTATCTTCTATCATATAAATGTAATGGCATTAAAACACAAATTTAATTTAAAATGAAATCGCTTATCATCTCTCCACTTTAGGTGTTTAAAATTCACAATAATCAATCAGGACAATGTCAATTTAAAGTTTATTTAATAACTATACAAATTATTATATAGAATATTAACTATAAATTTTTTATATTAAATAGATTTTTTACTAATCTTAAATTTTCAGTCTCAACAAATAATAATAAAAAGTCTCAAAATTTATTACGATACGGTTTGAAGTAGTTATTTATGTTATGTGACATTTTAGTAGAAATAAAAACAATCATAAAAGATATGATAGAAATAAAAACAAAGAATAATTAAAAATACTTATTGAGTGGTTGAGAATTTTTTACATGTGATGTTACTGCAATAGTCATTCATGCAGTAGTCATTCAAGCCTGCATTCACACTGTATTTCTATTCCGGCCGATTTCTAATTAAAAGATTTGACAAGATAATTATTTCTTTCTAAATCAATTAAACTACGTCTTTATATTTTCTTCTTGAACCATATAAATGTTAACTTCTCATATCGATATCGCGTTTCTCCATCTCCAAACTATAAAAGCTATATATTCAACACAACTCATTTTTCCTATTTCAGCAAACAATAGATTGCCACCATCTGTAAGTTCTTTCTTACCCTTCGTAATAATTTCTTGAGTTTATTAAATTTTATCAGTTTCATTTGTAAGTCTGTATGTTCGGTTTATTAAATTTTTATCAATTTCGTTTGTAATTATATAATTTGTTGTTTACACATAATATATTCAAATGGAAAACTTCTATCAAAAAATTCTGAATCTCATGGTTGTGATTGAACATGTCACACCCGTGATATTCATGTTTATATCGTTCATAATAGATATTATATTTTTGGGATTATATTGTCTTAATGTTTTGTTCATTATTATCATGTTTTGTAAAATACAAAATGTTACTATTTTCTACTTTTTTTTCATCAAATGTTACATGAAAATTTCAATCTTTACTTATAGTTTTTAACAAAGTTGAGTTCTGTAGTATTTTATCCTGTATAAAATGTTTAACTTTGACTCGTATTCTTTCTCATCTAATTACATCTATAAACTCCAGCATAAAACTATAAAAGTCATATATTGAATGCATCACATCACCTCCGTTGCATCAAAGAAGACTTGCTCTTTCTTTATCCACCGTCTTTTTTTATTAGGTTTTCGTAGGTATTATTAACAAAGGTTACTTCTTAAATCCAATGGCTCTAATTTTTTATGTTTTGTTTCATCACGACTATCATTTAGTATTCATAACCGTAGCTTCTGACCTATTATTATTAAGAAAAGAAATAACACACGTATATATTATTTGTTATTTCTGAAATTTATTTAATTGTTTAATAAAGAATTGATTAATTCTTTGCACATTTATTATCTTTTTTATTTTTAAATTAAATATCATTATATTTTAATTGATTAAAAGTTTCTTATATTCTTAATAAACAAACTTATTTACTGATTAATTATAATATATTATGTATATATGCACACATTTAATTTTTAAATATACTCTGCAAAATTTATTCAATGATTTATAACAAAAATTATAACTTAACAATTCACAACCTTTATATTGCGCATATGAGTAATAATAATAATGATTAATTACAAAATAATTATATAATTGAGAAGAGTAACCCTTTTCAAGTATATAAAACTAAGGACGAACGGGAAATCTATTTCATTCGCCCATTTCATCTAACAATTAATAATTCTTACCTATGTCTTCCTATGTCACGCCTGTGACTTAACTACTCACAAGTGTGACTCATATTCTACGACCACATTTTACTACCACTAAGGGCGAACCTAACTTTTCAAAAACAAGTACTATCCTAATACATACTCACACCCGTAAGACCTGTTTATTGTTACTTATCATTATTAATTATTATTACTATATTATTAATTACTACATACATCTTAATTATAACCGTGAATTATTAATTGTTAATTAATATTTAAGTATTATATACTAATGTTAATTTGATATATAGCTATATATATATAATTAATAATTGCGGACTAAGTTATGAATTGTTAGCTCACAATCGTGCATATTATTTATTTTTCGCTATTTCTCTGCCTTTTGCATATTATTCATTTTTTGTTTAATTATGATTAAATTGTTAATTTATTTTATTATTGTCTTAATGTTAATGAATAATTACAATTAATTTACTGTTAATTATGCCTTTTAAATTTTTTAATTTTTTGATGACTAATTTATTAATTAATATTAAGTGTATATATTAACAACCGTGCATTTTATTTAGTTTTTTCTTTTTTTAAGTTTTTCATTATTGTTCATTAATAAATAGAAATTTTGTTATTGATCCTTTCACAATGTAATTTATTTATGATTTATTACTATTAATTAATTATGATTACTGCTGTTAATTATACCCGTGGTGGGTTTTGTGAGACCTATTTATTATGACTTATCATTATTAATTATTAGTTATTATTACTATATTATTAATTACTACATATATCTTAGTTATAATCGTGCATTATTAATTGTTAATTAATAATTAAGTATTATATACTAATGTTAACTGTGTATGTGTATATATATATAATTATTAATTGTGAACTAATATATATTACTTAATATAAGTCACACGCGTGATTTTGGGTTGTGAATTGTTAGCTTACAACCGCGCATTTTATTTATTTTTTGCTATTTTTCTACCTTTTGCATATTATTTATTTTTTAATTATGATTAAATTGTTAATTTAGATTATTATTGTCTTAATGTTAATTAATAATTACAACTAATTTATTGTTAATTATGCCCTTCAAATTTTTTAATTTTTGGATGACTAATTTATTAATTAACATTAAGTATATATTAGCAACCGTACATTTTATTTAGTTTTTTCCTTTTTTAATTTTTTCGTTATTGTTCATTAATAAATAGAAATTTTGTTATTAATCCTTTCATAATATGATTTCTTATTCTTATTATTATTATTATTATTATTATTATTATTATTATTATTCTTGTTGTTGTTGTTGTTGTTGTTGTTGTTGTTGTTGTTGTTGTTATTATTATTAGTACTACTACTACTACTACTATTACTACTACTACTACTACTACTACTATTACTGTTAATTATACCCGTGGTGGGTGTTACATTGAATTTTATATTCCTTCTGAATTAAAAACTTAAATAAATTTGAAATTTATAATAAAAAAGCTGGCATAAATCTTATCCAAACTCAGCAAAATCCAGAAATAAATTTTGTTGATATCTCCAACATTTATTGCAAATCTATCCACCTACTTAATAAATTAATTTTCATCTGCGTTTTATTATTAATGGATGTTGTTATTAATTATTATGTAGTTCACTTCAGTTTCTTCTTCTTCTCCTTCTCCAGGTCCTTATTGTATGCTGACTCCTCCTGTTTCCTCTCTTTCTTTGCCATCAGCTTCTTCTTTTTTCTTTAGCTTAAATAAATCTCAAATTTATAATAAAAAACTAACACAAATCTTATCCAAAGTCGACAAAATCTACCAATAAATTTTGCCGATATCTGCAACATTTATTACAAATCTATCCACCTACTTAATAAATTAATTTTCATCGCTATTTTATTATTAATGGATGTTGTTATTAATTATTAAGTAGGTCACTTCAGTTTCTTCTTCTTCTCCTTCTCCAGAACCTTCTTGTATGCTAACTCCTCCAGTTTCCTCTCTTTCTCTGCCATCGGCTTCTTCTCTTTTTTTTTCTTCAGATCAAAGGCAACCCGTGTCAAGTTTCTGCTACTGAAAGAAATAACTTGAATCAATGATGATCATTTCAATTGGACTGCACCATTATCGTTTCTTAGAATAGAATCTTTGTGATTTTGTCGCTATTCACCTTTGTTTCTTATTAACTTTGGGATTTATATATTTTCCTAATCTCTTTGTGATTTCAGTTCTAATTATAATTTCTATTTTTTTATCTTTTTAGTGTAAGTAGCTATACAAATAGTGGTAGTCAGTATTCAAGACCAAAGAAGGAAATTTATGATGCACTCTTGCCAATGAAGAAAAAATTTGTAAGAATCATTAGTTACTTGCTTACTGAATATGATTTTGCATGTTTCAATATTTTATTCGTGTGAGATCTATTATTTGGTAGACATATTGGCAGGCAAATATTGGCTTTTTGATGCATCTACACAAAGTTACATCATAGAGATAGTGTTAATTTGCTTGATGAGGAAGGTAATTGTTTCTCGTTAGTATGTTTACTTGAAATGTAATAACTCTTTTTCAATTATTCTCAAGTTCTTCTGCTTACGTTTCTAGGAAGATATGCATGTTTTTGGTTTGATGGCTATGACTGACTCATTAAATTCGGTAAGGTTTGGCATTTTATTAATTAATTTTTCTCATGCCTAATTTTTTTATGCATCTTTTAGTATTATATATGTATGAACTATGAAAATTCATTTGTACATTTGTGAGCATATAATTTTGTTGGTCCCAACTACATATTTGTGTTAGAATATTTGTATCTTCTAATGTATTACAATATTCTACTCTTTAAAATCTTGATGGAAAATGCCACTCCATATGTAGCTCATACTGATATTTAGGGTTTTTTTTTTTGTTTCACTTTGTCTTTTCCATTTGTTTCGGCAATTTTCTCCTAATTTCTTCTAACAATTAAGCAACTTGGCTTGCTTACTATATTATTAATTACTACATATATCTTATTTATAACCCTGCATCATTACTTGTTAATTAATAATTAAATATTATATACAAATAGTAAGTGTGTGTGTGTGTATATATATATATATATTATACTAATAATTAAGTATTTGTGGACTAACATATATATATTAATATAATAGTAACAGACGTGATTTCCATGCACGGTTGTGAATTGTAGCTCACAATCATGCATATTATTTATTTTTTGCTATTTTCTGCCTTTTGCATATTATTTAATTTTGTTTAATTATGATTAAATTGTTAATTTAGTTTATTATTGTCTTAATGTTAATGAATAATTACAATTAATTTATTGTTAATTATGCCCTTTAAATTTTTTAATTTTTTGATGACTAATTTATTAATTAATATTAAGTGTATATATTAACAACCGTGCATTTTATTTAGTTTTTTCTTTTTTTAAGTTTTTCATTATTGTTCATTAATAAATAGAAATTTTGTTATTAATCCTTTCACAATGTAATTTATTTACGATTTATTACTATTAATTAATCATTATTACTGCTGTTAATTATACCCGTGGTGGGTTTTGTGAGACCTATTTATTATGACTTATCATTATTAATCTACCCACCTACTTAGTAAATAAATCTACATCTGCATTTTATTATTAATGGATGTTGTTATTAATTATTAAGTAGTTCACTTCGGTTTCTTCTTCTCCTTCTCCAGAACCTTCTTGTATGTTGACTCCTTTGGTTTCCTCTCTTTCTTTGCCATCGGTTTTGTTTCAATATCTTAGTTGTGTGAGATCTATTATTTGGCCAGTGATATTGGCAGGCAAACACTGAATTTTCAATGCATCCACACAAAGTTACATCATAGAGATAGTGTTAATTTGCTTGATGAAGAAGGTAATTGTTTCTCATTATTATGTTTACTTGAAATGTAATAAGTCTTTTTTAATTATTCTCAAGTTCTTTTGCTTATGATTCTTGGTAGATATGCATATTTTTTGTTTGATGGCTATGAATGACTCATTAAATTTGGTAAGGTTTGACATTTTTATTAATTTTTATTATGCCTTATTTGTTTATGCATCTTTTAGTATTATATATGTATGAATTATTAAAATTTATTTGTGCATTTGTGAGCATATAATTTTGTTGGTCACAACTGTATATTTGTGTTAGAATATTTGTTCATATTTGTATCTTTTGATGTATTACAATATCTGACACTTTAAAATCTTGATGGAAAGTATACATCCACTTAACTATTACGCCTAAAGTAAAAAGTCGATCAAGGTCAGTCCATATGTAGCTCATACTGGTTTTTAGAGTTTACTTGTTTCAGTTTGTCCTTTCCATTTGTTTCGTTAATTTTCTCCTAATGTCTTCTAAAAGTTAAACAACTTGGGTTGCTTATTATTATTGCACAGGAAAAGCAATTTTGCACCCTTTGTTATTGGTTGCAGCAAAACTCCTACGAAGGGGGAAAAAAAGGTCATTATTTAAAAGTAATTTGTTGATGATTAATGTTGGTAGATTTCAATGATGTTAGTACACAAGTGATTGGCCATGTAGATTTTAACTATGTCAAACTTTAGCAGTATTCTTCTTACTTTTAAAGATTTTTTTATGTATTGCCTATAATTCGTGCTCCTACATTTAATTTTGAAATTGTCAATAATCTTAATTAATTTTATTTTGATACTAAATGCTGCAGTTCTCAAGATAAAACACCGTTATTATGAGAAGCCTTCCATCACAAGAATTCCATGGCAAAGCTTGTCGTGCCTTGAATTTTTTTTAAGACACTGATAATTTAGTACTGAAGGATTTATTGGATTTATCATATTGTTGTTTTATTCGGACGTGATGTTTTGTCCACGTACATTATGTTATAATTATCTATAGGATAACATTAATATAATTATCTATAGCCTTATTTCTACCTTTCTATTCCTGTAATTGGTCTAATATATAATTCTCCATATAATAATATAGACGAACTAGGACGACGAATTATGGATAGTAAAATTTGATAATGATTCAGAGCATATATCTAATCTTTACTTTGAATTTTAATCCTTTTTCCTTTTTACATTTTACATTTGAATATTGTCAATTTTTTATAATTAAAACATGAATTATTTAAATGGTTTTGCTACTAAAGTTTAAATATATAGTTAAAAAATGTATCATTAAATATTGATTCAAATTTAATTTGCTAATGGGCATGAAATGGCAAGTCTCACCCGTGAATAAGTCTCGTGGTTGTGACTCAGTCAAGATTCTTAATTAATTTTTCAATTTTTTCCTTCATTCCTTTAATAGCAACTTTGTGATCTTGAAAACAAAAAAAATCCCAGGATATATATTCCTTTTTAGGTTAATATGTTACATATACATATGCACGCCTTTAATTTGTAAATATACTTATAAAAGATAATTAAATGATTCATAACAAAAATTATGTAGTTATTAATTATAATATCTTATAACTTAACATTTTACAACTTCATTATTAGTAGTACTAATAATAATAATAATAATAACAACAACAACAACAACAACAACAACAACAACAATAACAATATCAATTAATTACAAATTAATTATTTAACTGATTAATTAAATAATAATTAATTGATTTATTAATTAAGTTATATTTAAAATCATTAAAAAATATGCGTTTCAAAGTTAAAGTCAAACATAAATAAAACGAATAAAAGAGTCTATATATAACTCTTTAATTTGCTTCTACTATATTTTCTGATACATATACAAGAGGCAATTGTTTAATAAATCAAGTAATGAAGGTTTGTCTTTTTCATCATTTGGATAAGAATCTAGATTAACCCTATTATTATTAAAAAAACAAAGACATCTCACTTATGACACATATATATATTAAAATTAAATAATTAATATTATATATATAAATATATATATATTTACATATATATACTATATATATTAAGTAAATAGTTTATATATATATAATTAATATTATATAATAAAAATAATTAAATGATTCATAGCAAAAATTATTTACTTATTAATTATAATATATTATAACTTGACATATCACAACTTCATTAATAATAATAATAGTAGTAATAATATCAACTGATTACAAATTAATTATTTAATTGATTAATTAAATAATAACTAATTGATTTATTAATTAAGTTATATTTAAAATCATTAAAAATTATGCATTCTAAAGTCAAAATCATACATTAAATTCAAACATAAATAAGACGGGTCGTGACATTAACTCAAGGATGTCACGGGTGTGAGTTAGCATGTCATACCCGTGACATGCAATGCTCCAAATTCTTTTCCTTCATTTTTTTTTTGTTAACAATGTCTTTAATAAATCAAACTACGCAATTTCTCTTACCCATTTCAGTAAGAATATAGGGTAACAAAAGATTTATTAGGAAAGGATTAGAAAACACTTTAGCTCACTCCAGAAGGGTCTCACGTTTCTGAATCTAAACATATTGGAGTTCTTCTTCAGTAGCAGTAAGCTGCTAATTTTACACAGAAATACAGTACCTCTTCCAAAAGCTAATTATAGTAACTATTTTTAAAAAAAAAGGTTATTGTGTCTTTACTATATTGTAAACTTTTGGTTTTTTTAAGGAAAACCTTTTAATTAGATAAAGATCAATGAATTCATCTAATGTTGTGATATATTTTCTTATGATTTGTTTTTTTACCTCTTCAAGATTTTTTAGGTTTGCTTTAACGTTCATGAATGTATTTTTATCAACATTGAAAATTGTTACCGAATATTATCCATCTAGACTTTACAAAGTGTTTGTAATCAACCCACCGTCTTTGTTTTCTTATCTATGAAAGGTAATATTGTTATATATTTCTCTTGTTCATATGTGTAATTCTTGTATATTTTATCTCATTTTTAGCATCTTTATGGAAAACAATATTTTTTATTTTTTAAACATAAAACATCATAATGCTACTAGCTCAGTTATGTTACACTTTTTACCTTCTCATTATTTTTCTAATGCGTTTTCTCCTATTAATTTATAATTCAAATCTTTATTGTTATTATAGGGTGTACGATCATTTGTTGCATTTTCCATAATCACCACGGTCATACGTTCACTAGATTTTGAAGAATCATTAGAATTTCCCCAAGCTTTTTTTGTTGACCCTTCCATAAGATCAACGGTTAAAGATGGTTCACACTCGTCAAGGTTTTCATTTACAGTGTCACAACATTTTAACTCAAGCAAATCATGGTATCTTACTTTAACCCCACTAGCTTCCTCACAAATAGGGTCTACTAGCAACTCTTCTTTAACCTCACTGTATATTAATTCATTCAATGCGAGATCTTTCTCTTTTGCATCACCTGTTGGTAGAAATCTCTGTGAAAATATTAATGCTTATGCAACAGCCACCATTAAAACTTTATTCCCATTAACTCCCATTCCACAACGTCTTGCCACAACCCAGGCAATTAAAATCCCTAAACCGCAAACCCCACAACCCTCTTTCTTTCAATCACTGGGCATGTTTTCATTTTCCTAAAAGTTTTATAAATCTCTCAACTCTAACAAGTCTTTTTTTACCTTTCCTAAAGTTTTACCGAAGCCCTTATAACGAGAACATTTATAGGTTCCAATGTGACCACCAATTGGTGGTCTTATATCCATTATATCGCCTTATTTGAAGCAAGCGCACATGTTTGTATCACATTGATTGTAAACTAAGAATTAAGTTTCATAGAGTGCACAACTTGCTTTTATTATATATGATGAAATCTTTTTGTTGATATAATGAAATGCTTCTTAATTTATCATATATGATTTTGTCTTCTTATCTGCTATAAGACTATTTATTTATATTTACTTGTTTTTACATTAACAAAACAATAATTATTAATTTTGGTGTATTGGAAAATTTTATGTTTTATAAAATATGAAGAGCAACAATTACTTGTGATGCTTAGTTGGGTTGGAAGAAAAATTTTGACTAGTCAAAAAATTAATATAACATATTTTATATTAATCTACCGACAATACTTCCTTCCTTCTCTTGGATGCTATATACCACAAACTGACTAAAAATATTGAACGAAACATAACGATTGTTGTCGTATAGCTATGTAAACAATCAATTTTTGCGATAAAGTTAATTGGTTCGAATCTTTTTCTGTTAAAGATGAAGTGTACCTAAATATTAATTCTATATTGGTCCTCTAATAAAAATCTTCTTAATGAATAGGAATTATAAATTATTCGCTGATTATGATTCGACGTTAAAGAAATTCATCCTTACATAGTCAAGAAGCAACTTAGTCAAGAACCATAGCTTAAAATGAATCAAATGTAAAATTTTAATGAATCAAATGTAAATTTTCTTTCTTTTGGTTTTTTGATTAAATTCTCGTAATGAAGGATTTCATGTCTCATGGTGTAAAATTATAAATTGGGAATGAAAATAACACTATGTTCTGCTCTGATAACTATTACAAGTTGGGTCCACTTTTGACTTTATAATGTATTTATCGGTTAAACGTTAATTTTCTTACATTGCAAAAGTTAGCTCAATCGTACATAATTGTGAATCCCCTAATAGAATAGAACGACTTAACTAGTTGTAGATCAACTTTTAAATTATCTTCCTCTTAATTATATCTGTTAACGTTTATTTTCACATTTAATATGTATTAAATTTTCGTGGTTATTGAAAAGAGTACATCATTATTTCGTGGTTATAGAAATACTGTAAACAATTAGTCATGTTAACAAATTAAATAGGTCATTTAATATAGAGTATAAATTCGTTTAATTAATTACATATTAAAAGTTCGTTTATCTTTTTTAATATATAATTCCATATTCATATTCATTCATGCAGTGTATGTTATGAATTCTTTATTGAGATGATTTCTCCGTGTCGTTGTGAGTTAAGAAGTTGATTAGCACATTTAAGTTTTTAGGCCATTTAAGTCACGATTGTGACTTTCTTTAGTCACAACCATGATAAGTGCACTATATTCATTCATCATCTCGGCTGTGACTTTTTGAAGTCACGGACATGACTAGCTATAATTTCTATTCTCAAACGGTTAATGTTACTTTATTTAATTTGAACTCAAATTATTATTACCATCTATCATCTTAATACCATTGCATTAAAACACAATTTTAACACCATTGCATTAAAACAGAAATTTAACAAATAATTTGAAGTCAACAATTATTACCTTTTATCATATAGACGTAATTGCATTAAAACACAAATTTAATTTAAAATGAAATCACTTATCATCTCTCCACTTTAGGTGTTTAAAATTGGCAATAATCAATGTGAATAATGTCACTTTAAACTTTATTTAATGATTGTACAAATTATTATATAGATTATTAACTATAAATTTATTATATTAAACAAAATTTTTACTAATCTTAAATTTTCATTTTCCATAAACAAGCCCATTTAAGGCCATTTAAGTCACCGTCATGATAAGTGCACTGATTATTATAAATTTTTTACTTTTTACTTATATATTAAAATATTTATATTTACTTTGTATATTTTATTCATTTATGACAAATTGGTTACCATGTACATTTCTAAATTTCTTTATTTTTCATTCCAAATTATTACTAACTAATTTTACAAATTCATTTATAATATTCTAAACTATATATTTTTAATATAACAAATTTTAATCTAGTTAAATCCTTTCCTAATATACATTTCAAATTTTAAATAATTCTAATTTTATTACAAAATTTTTTTTACATCAAATAATATAATATGTTCAGAACTTCAATATCTTAATATATATACATATTCATGACAAATTATTATATTATTAGCTACTATATATTAATATTAAGTATATATATTAGTGACAATGACTATTAAGTTTATATAAATGGTTGTCAGTCATAGGCATGATTTCCATGCACGGTTGTAAATTGATAGCTCACAACCATGCATATTATTTATTTTTTGCTTCTTTTTGGCCTTTGGCATATTATTTTTTCCCCCTTTTTTTAGACTCTTTCGTTATTGTTAATTAATAAATAGGAATTTTCTTATTAATCCTTTCATAATATAATTTAATTATGATTTAATTGTTAATTTAGTTTATTATTGTGTTAATATTAATTAATAATTAAAATTAATTGACTTTTAATTATGCCCTTGGAAAATTTTATTTTTTAATGTTAATTACCATATGTTAATATTAATTTTATATGTTATTTATAACCCTACATTAATAATTGTTCATTGTTATTAATTTTTATATACTAATATTAATTTAAATCTTAGTCATAAGCTGTTAATTAACTTTACTTTATAGCATAATTAATTACATTACATATTAATTTTAAATAATTACACAGTTAATTTAAAAATTTTATTTAGTGATTATATAAAGAACTCATTAGTTCTTTGCACATTTATTTCCTTTTTTATAGTTTAAATTAAATATCATTAAAATTTAGTTGATTTGATCAACTTATTATTTCTTAATTTTATTTCGTTTTGTTTTGCTATTTATAAATTTTTACTCTTAAGAAATTAAATATCGTTAACATTTTAGTTGATTAAAAGTTTCTTATATTATTAATAAACAAATTTATTTACTCATTAATTATAATATATATTTTTAATATAACAAATTTTAACAATATAATACGTTTAGAAATACTCCTACAATTAAATTAAGTATAAATCTCATAAAATTAAATTAAGTGGACATTATATTACTGCACATTTATGCGGTGTCCATCTGCTGGTGCATTTAAAAGGATAAAGGTTCCTGGAGCACTGAAGCAATGGTGTCCCTGATGAGATATAAATTAGTGCAGCCATAATCATCCTCGTATGTAACATAACATCAATAACGCGGGCAAGATTCAATATACGCTCCAGGGAGAACGTGGCCCTTGGCGTTGGCTTCAGGCATTGCTCATTTACATCTTTCCATGCATTGACAATTTCTTTACGAAAATATTCAATCGCCTCTTCCTTTGAAGCACCACCATACTGCTTAGGGTAACATTCTACCGCTGAAGTTACATGGTGTCTCTCTTTGATCAAAGTACAAATGGAAATATGTATTTTCGTTAGAGTTCGCAACTTCAATTATAGGCACCAAAAACTGCATCAACAACACAAATTATATGGTGCAACCGTATTTCCCTAGTTATTTGAAGTTTGTTTCGATTTTTTTTTCTCCTTTTCTTGTTTGAGCTAGATTCTTTGATTACCGTGTGGGATACGAATTGTAATATCCTGTTCTTGGTTGCTGGAAGTTGGGCATATTTTTTCTGAAGCTATGGTCTAATAATTGGGCGCTACTTCTTTAGTGTTTTAAAGTTTTGAGATTTTCTTGTTATTTCCACATTAAATTAAGTGGGTGGCCCACTAACTTAGTGTTTTAATTTTTTACCCACTTATAAAAGTTTGGCCAATTAAAATAAAGCCCAAAATAATAATAATTGTTGTAAGGCTCAATGCCTTTTGATAGAGTGGATACATTAAAAACCAATAGTTATTTTTTGGCCCTGTTCTCCTATCTAAAAAAGTAGATAAATAATCCCTTTTCTTAAGGATCTTTTCCATTATTAAAGAAACAATTCTGTGTATTAAATTGGATAAGGAGAAAAAGAGATCAAGAATTTAAGGCTTACAAATTCAAGGGGATTTATCGATTAATATGGTTGTGTGTTCGTCAAACGATATGTTATTAATCCTTGAGTTTATGATGGCTTGTATGCAATTAATATTAGGTTATTGTGTTATTTTCCGCATGAAATTCTAATAATTGGTATCAGAGCTTGCATTGTTTATATTGCCTGCGTTGCATTGTTGTATGAAATACTGTTTTCGGTATTGTCATGGCATGTTGTTTTTTGTAATTTGATGGCATAATGATTTGCAAATTTTTCCTATACTCTTGCGAAATCGTTTTTTGTTGAATAACAGTAGGTTTAAAGATGTTATCGTTATGTGTATTTACTTTTGTTGAACAAGAAACGAATCTCAAAAACATATGAATTTTATTCTTACCTTTTTGTCAATGTTTTGATGTTTTTGGCATCAAATTCATGTTTTCTATATCTGTGCCTGTCAAAGAATTGTTTCTGGTTTAGAATAAGAAACTGTAGAAATAGAAACAAATTGTGGTTCTTGAAACGAAATCATCATGACTTTTCTAGAATCAATATTGAAGACATTTTTGGAAACTTGAATGTTGGGAAAGTAGCTTAATGGATTTAGGATTTGGGATGGATTGTAGTTTGAAAGAAACCCACAATAAAGAACCCATTAAAGCATGATGAAGAAGGGGGCAAAAAACAGACGACACTTTATGTTGTACGTGCCAGATGTTGCTTATAGTTGGCAGACATCTGACGCATGCAATGCAACATCATGGATAGATCCAGACATGGCTTTAGGCTCAACATGCAATTTTGGGCCAATTTGGGCCATTTTTTTGGATAATATTAGACAATTTATAAATATAAGGTTCATTAGTTTAGATAGTTACCAAGGTGACCTAAATTAGTAAATCCTATATTTATTAAATTGCATAAAAGAATAAAGGGAGACTTATAAAATCTTTTATAATTAAGAGAATGAGACTAACTCAAAGGAGAGTTAATTTCTGCTAATTATTAGTTAATGATTTATTTTATGTTGTTCAGAAAGGAAACAAATGGATACCCAAAGGTAACATGTAAATGACATAAAATAGTCAAGTATTTTAAGTTCCCTCTAAGTGAACACTAGATATGTTAAAATTTACCCAAAGAAGAATTTTAACGATATCAATAGTTCATTGATATTTAATTTTATACTTAAGGCCTTATTGTGAGCATTGTTCTATTTTATATAGTTCCCACTTCGTTACACTCTCTTGCATCTGAAATGACTATTTTTGATGGGTTAAATTTTTCTAAATGATATGAAATCAATTCTCACTGGGTGTATTGGATCTTGACCTAGCTTTAATAACTGACAAACCTTCTGAAGCTACGGATGACAGTACTCCGGAGCAGGTGGAACAATCGAAGGCTTGGACAAAATCAAATAGACTCAGTTTAATGTTTATGAGAATGACCATTGCCAATAATATCAAGCCCTCTCTCCCTTAAACTATGTCAGCCTCAGAATTTCTGAAATCTATTGAGGAGTGCTTCAAACACGCCGATAAGTCCCTTGCAAGCATATTGATGGCTGAATTAACCCCCATGAAATATGATGGTCAGAAAGGTATTTAGCAGCATATTTTGAACATGACTAAAAAGGCTGCAAAGCTTAAGGCACTAGGCATGAGTATGGATGCGTCCTTCTTGGTACAGTTTGTCCTTAACTCACTTCCATCATAGTTTGCTCCATTCAATATCCACTATAATACTAACAACAATCAATGAAACTTAAATGAGCTCAACAGTAAATGCATTTAGGAGGAAGTGAGATTAAGATAGGAAGGATATATAATCTTGTTCTTGCTATATCTCATGGAATCATGAAGAAGAAAGGAAAATTCAGAAAAAGAAAGAACTTTCCACTAAAGAAAGTGGACCTGGGGAAGGTAGCCAGAGTCATGATGAAAAATTCACAGTAAGTTGCTAACTTTGTGGCAAGAGAGAAAATGTGAAGAAGAACTGTAACAAGCACAAGACTTGGTTCGAAAACAGAGGTACAAATCTTTCTGTTATATGTTATGAATCCAATCTTGCTGAAGTACCTTCAACTACTTTGTGGATTGATTTAGGAGCCACAACTCATGTGACTAATTTAATGCAAAGATTCCTTACAACCAAGAAACCGAAGGAAAGTAAAAGGTTCCTCTATATGGGAAACCGTCTCCAAATAGAAGTGCTAGCTGTTAGCACCTATCACATGTTCTTAGAGACCGGTCATCAAATGTATCTTCTTAATACCTTTTATGTACCTTCAATTTCTAGGAATTCAGCTTCTTTATCTAAATTAGATGTTGCTGGATATTTTATTTTATTCAGTCCTGAACAATTAAGTTTGTTGTTAAATTCTGTTACAGTTGGTTCTGGTATTTTATATGATGGTTTATATAAAATTTCCTTGGACTATGGATTTGCACAAGCTTTAATGACCCTGCATTCAAATGTTGGTTCAAAATGTGGCTTTATTAATGAAAATTCTTCAATTTGTGGCATAGAAGACTAGGGTATATCTCTAGAGAAAGAACTAAGAGATTAGTGAAGGACAAGATTTTACAAAATCTTGACTTCATTGATTTTGAGGTTTGCATGGATTGCATAAAGGGAAAGCAAACTAAACATATAAAAAAAGGTGCCATAACAAGTAATAAGCTTCTTGAGATAATTCATAGAGATATTTGTGGACCACTCTCTATCCCATGTTTTACTAGGGAAAAATATTTTATCACCTTTATAGATGATCTGTCTCGTTATGGTTGTGTTTATCTAATGCACGAAAAGTCTTAGGCTATTGACATCTTTGAGGTGTACATTACAGAAGTCGAGAGACAATTAGATAAAAGGATTAAAATTGTGAGATTGGATCGAGGTGGTGCATATTATAGTAGATATGATGAATCAGGACAAAATCTTGGTCCTTTTGCCAAATTCCTTAAAAAGCGTGGCATTCGTGGTATGCTACAATAGGATGGTGTTGCTGAAAGGCGTAATCGCACATTAATAGAAATGGATAGGAGTATGATGAGTTACTCTTCTATACCAATTTCATTGTGGGGTGAAGCCTTAAAGACCTCAATGTATATCTTGAACAGAGTTCCTAGTAAGGCAGTTCCAAAAACTCCTTTCGAGTTGTAGACTGGTAGGAAACCTAGTTTGAGACATATACATATATGAGGTTGTTCAGATGAGGTAAGAATCTATAAGCCACATGAGAAAAAAAAACTTGATTCAAGAATGGTATCTGGATATTTTATTAGCTATCCAGATAAATAAAAGAGATACAGATTTTACTGCCCTAACCACAGTGTGAGAATAGTTGAAACTGGTAATGCTAGATTCTTAGAGAATGGTGAAATCAGTGGGAGTAATGAACCAAGGAAGGTAGATATTGAGGAGAAAAGAGTGGACATGCTGGGACCCCGCCCTTAAGAGACACGTGCACCACGTCCTAAGTGACATCTGGATGCACATACCACAAAGGTAGAGTGCCCTCACCAGGAAAATCCTTAAACTTGATATTTCATCTTAATCTTTTTAGAACATTTTGTCCCTTGACTTGTAGTTAGAGCCTAAATCCTTAACTGTTTCTTGATCCTTGATAATCACTTCTTGTTAAATCCCATTAATTAGTAAATTCTGTGATTAATTCCAGCTAAGTGACTATTCAATCATAGTAGCTTGACTCCTTCAGTATATCGTCTATGGTTTGGCCATGGTTTGTATTTCCTTTAGTCTGTCTTTGACTTTCTTATTGTCTGTGTTTGACTTCCTATCGTCTGTGTTTGACTTTCTTATCGTCTGGGTTTGACTTCCTATCATCTGTGTTCTATCGTCTAAGTTCTATTGTCTGTGTTATGACGTGTCATCACAGACGATTCCTTGCGTCTGTGTTATGACGTGTCATCACTTACGATTCTTTGAATTTGTGTTACCTTGCGTCTATCTTCCCTTGCGTCTGTGTTACCTTGCAACTGTCTTCCCTTGAGTCTGTGTTTCTTGTGTCTAGGTTTCTTGTGTCTGTGTTCGCTTTGAGTTTGTGTTCCTTTGCATCTGTGTGTGATGTCATCACGGATGATACTCTTCCTCTATATTTTTCCTTTACGTCTATGTGTTAAGTCATCACAGATGATACTCTTCGTCTATATTTTCCCTTAGTCTGTGTTTCCTTCTTGCAATTTACCTTACTTAATGAAGACTTAAATCTTTTCAACCATCATTCATTCAATTTCCAAAGACCAAATACACTAGAAACATAGTTACCAACTACTTCCCAAAGCATCAAACTCATCTAAACAACATATGCAATATGGAAAGTTAAAAGTTGTCATAACAGACCCAAAAATACATTCCTTTCTTATTAATAAGTAGAAATCTTCACAAAGCTTTAATGACATTACAAGCCACAATACATCAATACACTTGAATCAGTAAAGCTTGAAATGTGGCTAAAGCCTTAACTTCTCAAAAATCTATCTTAAAGATACAAAAGAAAATATGCAGATTTGAGTGCTTCCTTGACTCTTGACTACTCACTTTCTTGCTCTTCACCTGAATGGGATAGAATTGGGAGGGGGGTGAGCTTTAAGCTCGTGGGTGATAATTTTATAAATGAGAAACAAGCAAAAACATTTTCAAAACTCTTTGTCATTTTACACTTGGAAACTGTAACACTTTCTCATAGAAAACACAAACACTTATTTCTCAAAATCCTCACTCCATCAAATAGTTCATAAGCACTTATAAATCATGCATGCATCAAACTTGACACAATTATAATCACATAAACACATTAGACAATGGTTTGGGTGAGTCCAATTCATGACGCAATACACACTTCCATTTAATGGTCTTGTGTAGTCGTAAACTTGAGGGGGTTTTTGAAGGAGCTCCATGCCACTAGTGGGCAGGTAGGAGAAGCCTATTCTTAGGTCAACGTGCACGTGACGGTTTTTGAGGGACTACCACAAACCCACATAACATGTAATTCATGAATTAAAACAGTTTGCCCAAAAAGGTATTTTGTTGGAAACTTTTTTTTCATGCACATGAAGCATTTCAAAGAAACATTTCTAAAAACTTAATTTCATAATCTTGCTTCTTTTCAAAAAGAACCATTTTCATAAATCAACCACACAAATCATGTAGTGACATGTAATAATCTCACATGCAACCCAGGACAAATAAATGCAACATTCATGATGCAATGGAAAACATTTAACTTTCTTTATTTAAAGAAACAATGAGTGACTTATTTACTTAATTATAAAACTGTACGTACCTTGAATATCCTTGCTTATAACTTGCTTAGGGATGTTCTTCCTCTTGCTTATCTTACTTCTCTTGATTTCCTTTAACAATGAAAATAGTCCCTATTCAATAGGAATTTAGATTTGAGAACCCATAAAGCACATTTACCAATTTGGATCCCAGAATTCTTAAACCTATACATTTCTTAAGCTTTTTGATCCAAAAACCTTTCAAAACTCTAAAAGGTTAAAAAAAATCAATCTTACCTTGAATCCTCACCAAATAATGAGATTCTCGGTTCTAAAGAAAGCCCTTCCTTTCTTCTTTCTTTTTCCCTTCTTGAGTAACCTCAAATTCTCTCTTTAAGACTAGGAAAAATCGTGACCTAGTTCAAAGCTCTATACTTTTTAACTCCACCCAAAACTCTCTTCTTCTTTCTCTCTCTTTTACTTTTTGATTTTCTCTCCCTTCTTCCCTTTCCTTCATTCATGTTTTTGATCTTCTTATATATAAGACAATCATTTCCTCTCCCCATTCTACCCTTAGTGGGTGAGGAAAGCCCACCTTACCCTTCATTTAATGCCTTAATGCTTCTAACCTTAAGTAATCTTCCCCAAATACATTTATACATTCTTAATTTTTCAATTTAACTTACTATAACTTAATCTTAAGTCTTTCATTTAAGACTTCCAATTTCCATCAATCTATGAAATAAAATCCTTCTAAACTTGACATAATAATTAGACTCTAATTAAAAATGATTTATCCAACAAGATCACCAAATTCCTTCAATGCATGCTTACTAAAATGATTAAAAAAAATTGGGGCCTAACACATATTGCACAATTTCTTGATTGGTGCAGATCCAGATGATCCATTTCTTAATGAATAGTACGATGGGGGGGGGGGGGGAAATGATAACCAAGATGGGTTTGAAAATGATGAGGAAGATGATGCACAAAGTGGAGAAATTATATAAGATAACATGACAGCTCATATGTGGGCTGATTATACTTTAGGATAGATATTGCCGCATCGCAATAAATTTTTGTTTTTCCATGATTTTATATTGCTTTTAAAAATATGTATTGGCTACTTATATCTAAATATGATGCTATTTATTAGTGTAGTTAATGTATTCACATGCAATTGTGTCTTTGTAATGCTTATTCATTATTCTAGGCTTTTATATTATTTGGAAATATTTCAAGCTTCAATATTGTGTATGCTTTTGATATAAATTTCATATTTTGTTGTTAAATTTATAACATACAAAATGCCACCTCGAAAGAGACGTGCTTTTGGAATCAAGCTATGGATGATGCTTTGGTTAAAGCATACTTGCACCAGCATCAACAAGGCATTTGTGTTGGTGGGACTTTCACAATGCATGCACTTGATACAATTAAAGCTAAACTAAAGGAAAATTTTCCAGATAAAGGAATCGATAAGGAAAAAAATTAAAAATCAAAACGAGATTATTAAGAAAAAGTGGAGTAAGTGTTTTGATTTATTTTCAAATGGAGATAGTGGATTTGCATGGAGTTTGTTAACAAATATGTGGACTGCTAAGTTAGAAGTATAGGAGACCTTGATCTAGGTGAACTTGTTTATTGTTTTGATGGAAGAAAATATGATATATGTTGTGATTTGGTTGATTCATTAAGTTTTTTTGTAACAGGCTAAACCAGAAGCTGCTGAGTAGAGACAAAAGCCTTTTCATAACTACGAGAAGATGGTAGAGATTTATGGATGTGATAGAGCAACATTACTTGGTGCACCAGTGAACATGTTGGAGTTTATGATGTATTAGTAGGAATAGAAGACAAATGTAGTATGTATTGATGACTTGGTATTAGGTCCTTTTCCCTCTGCTCAATGTGTACATTTTGTCATATATTTTTGTATATTTTGTGGATGAAGTTATAACGAAGCCATGTAATTGAGGGAACTAAATGAAATTGAATTTTTGTTTATAATATTTTATAATATTGTCAATGCAGATAAATGATGTTATGCATGTTTTACTGTTGCATATTTTTGGTGTTACCCTTTATTTCATGATTCTATGAATTATACTGCTGGTGATGATACTTCCTCTATTGACGTTAGTTAACTTTTAGCTTTCTGATTGTATTCTTCATGTTCTTTTCCTATTAGTAGTCTTGACATCTTTACAAATGTTGTTGTTACAACTTTTGGATAAGAAAAAATGCTTTTAATCAATTATTTGTTTTCCACTCTATTAATCATTGGTCTATGGTGTAAAACAATTTTCAAAAGTATTGCCTGCATAGGGATAACATCTTTAATTGGATTCCTTTGACATAGAATTGATATTTATAGTGAAACAAAATTTGATAAAAATTTGAATGATCATTTAATTTTGGAGAAGAAGAGAGACCAATCTGTTAGGTCCTAACCTGTAAGCTACATATTTACATTAACAAAATAAAACCCCTCATAGTGGTTATAGATTTCTTCCTTCCTTCCTTCTCCCTTAGAGTTAGTATTCATTGCAATTCCATCTCGAGGTTGGTATGCAACTCAGGTAGTGCCACCAATGGCACCGATTGATGCCGTTCTTGCCTCGAAACAACATCATTAATGATAATGTGAATCTGTAGTTAAGTAGACAAAGATCAGAAGAATTCAAGTAATTGTCTTTTCTATGTAGGTCTAACATGAAACTCAAGTGTAGAATTTAGAGGAAATAGATTGAAGAAGTAAAGGTTTTGATAAGAACTTTGTGTTTCTCACATAGCCTCCTCAAAGTAGTTACCACCAAACTATGCATACCCCATAACCATAAATTTAAGTTCATTACAGTATGATTGCATCTTTTGGATAAGAGGTATTTACAACCTCACCAAAAGAGTTGAATAATGGTACCGGATGTTTGGCTTTTTCACAACAGATTTGAATAATGGTACCGAATGTTTGGCTTTTTCACAACAGAACATTTACATCAAATAAAATGGCGATCATTTAGATCTATGACTTGCGAAGAAACTATATGAAATGACCAATAATAATCATATAGGATGCCATAAAATTGATGAAGTGACTCACCTTACGACCAGCAGAACCACTGAGATAAGCCATAAAGCATACTGGTAAAGCTTGTACTTAGACATGACATTGATTCCTTCTGACAATCTAACCATGCGAATTGCGGACGAGGTGCAAAACAAACCTGAGAAGGAACCCTGCCAGATTGTGAGGTTAATTGTGACATCAAACCCCTACCCGGTTGGAACCGATATAAAGGATCCGATATCACACCTCGGGTTACCTATAGCTATACCACTTAATTTCTTATTCACATTTAATATCTATAATTATATGACAGTCCATATATATATTAAACACATTTATTACATTTGCTTATATA